>JAUMJK010001458.1:0-65506 GCA_033558105.1 Coccyzus lansbergi | reverse complement strand
ACGTAGGGGAGGGAGTCACGTGGGCGAGGGAGGGCGGGGCCGTGGGCGCGGGAGTCACGTGGGCGGGGAGGTGAAAGTTGGGGGGGTGGGGGGGGCTGGGCGTGGGTGTGGGAGGGGCCCGTGTGCAAGGGAGCACACGTGTGCCAGGGGTGTCCGTGTGCACAGGGACGTGTGTGCAAGGGGTGAGCCCTGTGCATGGGCAAGTGTGTGCTAGAGCTGCCCATGTGCACAGGCACGTGTGTGCGAGGAGTGACCTCCCCCGTGCACAGGCAGGCGTGTGCAAGAAGTAATCCCTGTGGATGGACACGTGTGTGCAACAGCTGCTCCTGGGCAAAGGAGCGTGTGTACAAGAGATACCTGTGTGCACAGGGGCGCATGTGCAAGAGGTGACCCCTGTGCATGGAGACACGTGTGCAAGAGTTGCTCCTGTGCAAAGGAGCACATGTGCAAGAGATGCCTGTGTGCACAGGCACGTGTGTGCAAGGGGTGACCCCAGTGCTTGGGCCTGTGTGTGCAAGGTCTGCCTCTGTGCAAAGGAGCACGTGTGCAAGAGATACCTCTGTGCACAGGCACGTGTGTGCAAGGGGTGACCCCTGTGCATGGGCCTGTGTTACCCCTGTGCATGGGCCTGTGCGTGCAAGAGCGGCTCCTGTGCAAAGGAGCACGTGCACAAGAGATACCTGTGTGCACAGGCACGTGTGTGCAAGGGGTGACCCCTGTGCATGGGCCTGTGTTACCCCTGTGCATGGGCCTGTGTGTGCAAGAGCGGCTCCTGTGCAAAGGAGCACGTGCACAAGAGATACCTGTGTGCACAGGCATGTGTGTGCAAGAGGTGACCCCTGTGCAAGGGAACACACGTGTGCAAGAGCTGCCCGTGTGCACGGCTGGGCATGGAACCGGAGAAGCGGGGAGCACCTGGTGCTACTGGGCCCGGTCGATGCCCAAGTTACCAGGTGGGTCCCAGGTACCGTTCTTGGGGGTACCGGGTGGATCCCAGGTGGTACCGGGTGCTGATCCCGGTATCCAAGTATCAGTCCCGGTGCCAGTCCTGGGATGCCGATTCCATTCCCGGAGTACCGGGTGGTCCCGGGGTTCCAATCCCGGTCCTGGGGTGTCGGGCCTGGAGTACCAGTCCCGGTTCTGGGATGCCTGCGGCTTCCAGTTGCCTCCCAAGGTACCAGTGCCGTTCCCAGGGTACCAGTCCCAGGATGCTGGGGGGTACTAAGTACCTCCTGAGGTACCAGTGCCAGTCCCGGGGTGCCAGTCCTGGGATGCTGGGGGGTACTAAGTACCTCCTGAGGTACCAGTGCCCGTCCCAGGATGTCGGCTGCTTCCAGGTGACTCCCAAGGTATCGGTGCCGGTCCTGGGTACCAGTCCTGGGATGCTGGGGGGTGCCAGGTGTCTCATGAGGTACCGGTACCAGTCCCTGGGTACCAGTCCCGGGATGCTGGGGGTGCCAGGTGTCTCATGAGGTACTGGTCCCAGTCCCAGGGCACCAGTCCCAGGATGCTGAGAGGTTCCAGGTGCCTCCCAAGGTACCGGTGCCCGTCTCGAGGTACCAGTCCCAGGATGCTGAGAGGTACCAGGTACCTCCTGAGGTACCAGTGCCCGTCCCAGGATGTCGGCTGCTTCCAGGTGACTCCCAAGGTATCGGTGCCGGTCCTGGGTACCAGTCCTGGGATGCTGGGGGTGCCAGGTGTCTCATGAGGTACTGGTACCAGTCCCTGGGTACCAGTCCCAGGATGCTGAGAGGTTCCAGGTGCCTCCCAAGGTACCGGTGCCCGTCTCGAGGTACCAGTACCAGGATGCTGAGAGGTACCAGGTACCTCCTGAAGTACCAGTCCCGGTCCCGGGATGCTGGGGGGGTTCCAGGTGACTCCCAAGGTACCAGTACCAGTCCCAGGGTACGAGTCCTGGGATGCTGGGGGGTTCCAGGTGTCTCATGAGGTACTGGTACCAGTCCCTGGGTACCAGTCCCGGGATGCTGGGGGGTGCCAGGTGTCTCATGAGGTACTGGTCCCAGTCCCAGGGCACCAGTCCCAGGATGCTGAGAGGTTCCAGGTGCCTCCCAAGGTACCGGTGCCCGTCTCGAGGTACCAGTCCCAGGATGCTGGAGGGGTTCCAGGTACCTCCCAAGGTACCAGTACCGGTCCCAGGGTACGAGTCCTGGGATGCTGGGGGGTTCCAGGTGCCTCCCAAGGTACCGGTACCAGTCCCAGGGTACCAGTCCTGGGATGCTGGGGGGTGCCAGGTGTCTCATGAGGTACTGGTCCCAGTCCCAGGGCACCAGTCCCAGGATGCTGAGAGGTTCCAGGTGCCTCCCAAGGTACCGGTGCCCGTCTCGAGGTACCAGTACCAGGATGCTGAGAGGTACCAGGTACCTCCTGAGGTACCAGTGCCCGTCCCAGGATGTCGGCTGCTTCCAGGTGACTCCCAAGGTATCGGTGCCGGTCCTGGGTACCAGTCCTGGGATGCTGGGGGTGCCAGGTGCCTCCCAAGGTACCGGTACCAGTCCCTGGGTACCAGTCCCGGGATGCTGGGGGTGCCAGGTGTCTCATGAGGTACTGGTCCCAGTCCCAGGACACCAGTCCCAGGATGCTGAGAGGTTCCAGGTGCCTCCCAAGGTACCAGTACAGGTCCCAGGGTACCAATCCCGGGATGCTGAGAGGTTCCAGGTGCCTCCCGAGGTACCGGTACCAGTTCTGGGATGCTGAGGGGTGCCAGGTGGATCCCGAGGTACCGATACTGGTCCCAGGACACCAGTCCCAGGATGCTGGGGGGTTCCAGGTGCCTCCCAAGGTACCGGTACCAGTCCCAAGGTACCAGTCCAGGGATGCTGAGAGGTTTCAGGTGCCTTATAAGGTACCGGTACCAGCCCCGGGGTACCAGTCCCGGGATGCTGAGAGGTTCCAGGTGCCTCCCGAGGTCCCGGTGCTGCTCCCGGGGCCCCAATCCCGTTGCCGGGGTAGGGGGCGGGGATGCTGGATGCCGTCGGTGCCGCCCCTCCAAGGGTTAATGGCACTCGCCGAAGTTGCCGGGCGGCGGCGCGGCGCCGATTGGCCCGAAGTTGGCGGCGGGGGCCGAGCTCCGGGCCGCCCCCGCCCCTCCCGGTCCCCGCCCGGGGCCCCCCACCTCCCTCCGCCGCCGCCGCCGCCGCCGCCACCACCGGCGGAGCCATGAGCCCAGCTCCGCTGCTCTGGGCTCTGCTGCTGTGGGCGCCGCTGCTCCGGGCGCCCCCGGTGCGCGATCACCGACACGGCGTCCACTGGAACGGCAGCAACCCCAGGTACCGGCCCCCGACGCCGCCTTTGTGCGCCCCGGGCCCCGCCGGCCACGCCGACCGGCCGCACCAAGGGGGAAACCGGCCACCCGCCGGGCACCGAGCACCGGGATGGGGGGGGGGGAGAGAGGCACCGGGCACGCCCAGGGGATACCGAGCCCGTGGGCAACCCCGGGTGGGGCTGAGCAGCGGGAGGTACCGAGGCGGGGAGCATCCCCGGTGGGGCTGAGCAGCGGGAGGTACCGAGCCCCGGGAGGTACTGAGCCACCGGGCAGCTCCAGGTGATACCGAACCCGTGGGCATCCTGGGAGGTAGCAACCCCCGGGAGGTACCGAGCCCCGGGAGGTACTGAGCCACCGGGCAGCTCCAGGTCATACCGAACCCATGGGCATCCCGGGAGGTAGCAACCCCCGGGAGGTACCGAGCCCCGGGAGGTACTGAGCCACCGGGCAGCTCCAGGTCATACCGAACCCATGGGCATCCCGGGAGGCAGCAACCCCCGGGAGGTACCGAGCCCCGGGAGGTACTGAGCCACCGGGCAGCTCCAGGTGATACCGAACCCGTGGGCATCCTGGGAGGTACTGAGTCCCGGGAGATACTGAACCAATGGGCATCCCCGGTGGTGCTGAGCACCGGGAGGTACCGAGTCCCGGGAGGTACTGAGCCAATGGGCATCCCCGGTGGTGCTGAGCACCGGGAGGTACTGAGCCACCAGGCAGCTCCAGGTCATACCGAACCCATGGGCATCCCGGGAGGTAACAACCCCCGGGAGGTACCGAGCCGGTGGGCATCCCAGGTGATGCTGAGCCCCGGGAGGTACCGAGCTTATGGGCATTCCTGGTGGTGCTGAGCACCGGGAGGTACCGAGCCCCGGGAGGTACCGAGGCACCGGGTAGCCCTAGGAGGTACCGAACCCATGAGCATCCCGGGAGGTACTGACTCCCAGGTGGTACTGAGCCAATGGGCATCCCCGGTGGTGCTGAGCCCCAGGAGGTACCGAGCCCCAGGAGGTACCGAGTCGGTGAACATCCCCGGTGGTGCTGAGCACCGGGAGGTACCGAGCCCCAGGAGGTACTGAGTCAATGGGCGTCCCTGGCGGTGCTGAGCCCCAGGAGGTACTGAGCCCCGGGAGGTACCGAGGCACTGGGCAGCTCCAGGTGATACAGAGCCCGCTGGCATCCCAGGAGGTACCAATCCCTGGGAGGTACTGAGCTGATGGGCATCCCGGGAGGTACCGACCCCCAGGAGGTACGGAGCAGATGGACATCCCTGGTGGTGCTGAGCCCCGGGAGGTACCGAGCCCCAGGAGGTACTGAGCCACTGGGCAACCCCAGGTGATACTGAGCCCATGGGCACCCCAGAAGGTACCGAACCCCGGGAGGTACCGAGCCAGTGGGCATCCCTGGTGGTGCTGAGCCCTGGGAGGTACTGAGCCAATGGGCATCCCTGGTGGTGCTGAGCACCGAGAGGTACCGAGTCCTTGGAGGTACTGAGCCAATGGGCATCCCTGGTGGTGCTGAGCACCGGGAGGTACTGAGTCACCGGGCAGCCCCAGGTGATACTGAGCCCATGGGCATCCCGGGAGGTACCAACCACCAGGAGGTACCGAGTCGGTGAGCATCCTCGGTGGTGCTGAGTCCCGGGAAGTATTGAGCCACTGAGCAACCCAAGGTGATACTGAGCCCGTGGGCATCCCAGGAGGTACCAAGCCCCGGGAGGTACTGAGCCACCAGGCAGCTCCAGGTGATACCGACCCCGTGGGCATCCCCAGTGGTGCTGAACACTGGGAGGTACCGAGCCAGTGGGCATCCCGGGAGGTACTGAGCTCCGGGAGGTACTGAGCCAGTGGGCACCCCCGGTGGTGCTGAGCCCCAGGAGGTACTGAGCCCCGGAAGGTACTGAGTCACCGGGCATCCCCAGGTGATACCGACCCCGTGGGCATCCCCAGTGGTGCCGAACACTGGGAGGTACCGAGCCAGTGGGCACCCCGGGAGGTACTGAGCTCCGGGAGGTACTGAGCCAGTGGGCACCCCCGGTGGTGCTGAGCCCCAGGAGGTACTGAGCCCCGGAAGGTACTGAGCCACCGGGCATCCCCAGGTGATACCAACCCCGTGGGCATCCCCAGTGGTGCCGAACACCGGGAGGTACCAAGCCAGTGGGCATCCCGGTGGCTACCAAGCCCCGGGAGGTACTGAGCCAGTGAGCACTGAGGCACCAGGCAGCCCTGGTCGGTGCCATGAGTGGGTGAGCTCCCTGGGAGTACCGAGTGCCAGGAGGTACCGAGCGGGTGGGTGTGCCCGGTGATGACGATGAGGCAGCCTCGGGAGGTGCCAAGGCAGTGAGCATCCCCGGTGGCACCGAACCCAGGTGACGGTGAGCAGGTGAGTGACTCCCCCTCCGAGCGGTACCGAGCCAGGTACTGATGGTGGCACTGAGCCCCCCGTGAGGGGGTTACCCTCAGGTGACACCGAGCTCTGGGTGGGTACCAAGCTCATGGGCAGTCCTGGTGGCACCAAGGCCCAGGTGGGCACTCCTGGTGATGCCAAGTCCCATGTGGCACTAAACCTGAGGCGATACCAAGCTGGTGGTCACTCCTGGTGCCACCAAACCCCAGGTGGCACTAAACCTGAGGTGATACCAAGCTGGTGGTCACTCTTGGTGGCACCAAACCCCAGGTGGCACCAAGCCTGAGGTGATACCAAGCTAGTGGTCACTCCTGGTGATGCTAAGTCCCAGGTGGCACTAAGCCTGAGGTGATACCAAGCTGGTGGTCACTCCTGGTGGTGCCAAGGGATATCCTGGGTGGTATAGAAGCTTTGGGCATCCTCAGGTGGCACCGATGCTGCTTGTGCTCACCTGGGAGAGGTGGGGGGGTTCCTGCCCCCCACCCCCGAAGTCCCCATCCCACTGCTAGACCAACCCCTGCTGCATCCAAACCCTTGGTGCCCCCCCAAGCCCTCTCATGCACCCCAACCCTCTTTGCATCCCAAATCCCTGTTCCCCCCTTCCCTGGTTCCATCCGGAGCCCTGGTGCATCCTCAGCATCTCCTGCACCCCAACTCCTGTTCCATCCAGGTCCTCGGTGCACCCCAACCCTCTCGGGCACCCCAGTCCTCCCCATGCACCCCAACCCCAGCTGCCCCCAGACCCTTGGTGTGCCCCAGTGCATCCAGGCACCCCAACCCTGTTTGCATCCCAACCCCCTGTTGACCCCAGTTCCATGCAGAGCCCTTGTGCATTCTCAGCATTTCCTGCACCCCAACTCCAGATCCTCGGTGCACCCTGACTACCTCGTGCACCCCAGTCCTCTCCATGCACCCCAAACCCTATTGCATCCAGACCCGTGGGTGCAGCTGGACATGTCCTCCTTGGCATTTTCCCCAACCCTGGTTGCATCCAGACCCCTGATGCACCCTAAGCCCCCTGTTCACCCCAACCTCAGCTCATCCCAAGCATCCTTACCCTCTCCTGCACCCCAGTCCTCTCCGTGCACCCCAAACTCTATGGCATCCAGACCCATGGGTGCAGCTGGACACCTCCCCCCTTGGCATTTTCCCCAACCCTGGTTGCATCCAGACCCCTGATGCACCCTAAGACCCCTGTTCACCCCAACCTCAGTTCATCCCAAGCTTCTTTACCCTCTCCGGTACCCCAAGTGACTTCCTTGCAGACCCTTGGTGCACCCCTACCCTCTTGGGCACCCCAATCACCCCCATGCACCCCAATCTCTGGTGCATCCAGATCCCTGAATCTCTCCCCCATGCTCAGGAAGGGGCTGGGGGCTCCAGCTCTGCCTCCTGCACGAGCAGACAGGACCGTGTGCACACTCCTGTGTGCATACACGTGTGTGCACATGCATTTGTGTGCACACATGTGTGTGTGCACATCTCTGCGCCCCTCGAAGTCCCTGCTCCATCCTAGTAGCCCAGACATGAGCTTCAGTGGCCAGTACCCGTGCTGGGCCCCCTCCCCTGCCAGCACAGTCCCCTCTGGCCCCCCGAATCCCCTCCTTGCGCGGTGCAGGCGGCGTCGCAGCCCCCCTCGCCGTGTCAGCGCCGATCAGCACCGGGGGCGCTGAGGCGGGTGGCGTGGGGCGAGGGGCTTTGTGCCTTGGCCAGCGTGGCTGGGCTCCCCTTGGCCGCAGCGGGCAAGCCCATTCAGGTCCAGTGGCCTGCGGCTAATCCGAGCTGATGCCTGGTTGTGTGGCTCAGCCAGGTGCCTGGAAGCTGTTTTGGGTTAAAGTTTGGCCACCCGCTTTGCTGGGGTTGGGGGGGTTGGGGAAAAGAGAGGGGGGGGTCCCTCCCTGTGGATGGTGGGACCCCCAACTTGCCCTCCTTGCCACCTATGAGGAGCGTCTGAGAGAGCTGGGGTTGTTTAACCTGGAGAAGAGGAGACTGAGAGGAGACCTCATTACTCTGTACAACTACCTGAAAGGAGGTTGTAGAGAAGAGGGAGCTGGGCTCTTCTCCCAAGGGACAGGGGACAGGACAAGAGGGAATGGCCTCAAGCTCCACCAGGGGAGATTTAGGCTGGAGATTAGGAGGAGGTTTTTCACACAGAGGGTCATTGGGCATTGGAATAGGCTGCCCAGGGAGGTGGTTGATTCCCCTTCCCTGGAGGTGTTTAAGGGACGGGTGGATGAGGTCTTGAGGGACTTGGTTTAGTGTTAGATAGGAATGGTTGGACTCGATGATCCGATGGGTCCCTTCCAACCTGGTTGTTCTATGGTTCTATGATTCTATGATTCCTTGCTAGGTTTCTGCGGGACGACTACACCATCCAGGTGGCCATCAATGACTACCTGGACATCTACTGCCCACACTACGAGGCAACCGTGCCCGCCGGCCGGGCAGAGACCTTCACGCTCTTCATGGTGGACCAAGAAGGGTATCGTGGCTGCTACGAGACCCCCGGTGCCTTCAAGCGCTGGGTGTGCAACCGGCCCCACGCACCCTTCGGCCCCGTCCGCTTCTCGGAGAAGATCCAGCGCTTCACTCCCTTCTCGCTCGGCTTCGAGTTCCAGCCGGGAGAGACCTACTACTACATCTGTGAGTCCCCTTGCTTGGGTCCCACTGGTGTCCGACTGCACCGAGGGTCCACGTGGGACCAGATTTGGGGCACACAAGGGGGTTGGGGCGCACCAAGTGTCTAGATGGAGTTGGATTTGGGAGGTAAAAGAGGGTCTGGGTGAACCAAGCATCTGGATGGGGCTGGATTTGGGGGGTAAAAGAGGGCTGAGTGCACTGAGATTCTGGATAGAGTTGGATTTGGAGGGTAGAAGAGGGTCTGGGTGAACAAAGTATCTGGATGGAGCTGGATTTGGGGGGTAAAAGAGGGTCTGAGTGCACAGGGGCTCTGGATGGAGCTGGATTTGGGAGACAAAAGAGGTTCTGGGTGCACTGGGGCTCTGGTTGGAAGTGGATTTAGTGGGTAAGAGAGGGTCTGAGTGCACTGAGGCTCTGGATGGAACTGGATTTGGGGGATAAAAGAAGGTTCTGGGTGCACTGGGGCTCTGGATGGAACTGGATTTGGGTGAACAGGGGAGTCTGGATTCACCCAGAGGTCTGGATGCACCAGAGATTGGGGTGCATGGGGAGGACTAGGGTGCCTGAGGTGTTTGGGGTGTACTGAGGATCTGAATGAAACTGGAGTTGGGGTGTACGAGATGATCCAGGTGCAACTGAGGGTCTGGGTGGAACCAGGTTTGGGGCATATGAGTCAGTTGGGGTGCACTGAGGGAGCGGATGGACCAGGATTGGGGTGAAGACAGGGGTCTGGGTGCCCCAGGATTGGGGTGCAAGGGGTCTGGGTGCCTTGGGGTTGGCGTGAAGTGTGGGGGGGGTCCAGATGCCCATGGGGCTGGGGTGCAGGAGGATCTGGCTGTCCCAGGGTTGGGGTGCAGGAGGGTTCGGATGCCCCAGGGTTAGGGTGCACTGGAGGGGTGCCCAGCTGCACCCAGGGTTGTGGATGCCGCAGGGATTGGGGTGCGCAGGGAGGGTTGGAATGCAAGGGGAGAGTTGGGGTGCAGGAGGGGTCCAGATGCTCCAGGGTTGGGGTGCAAGGAGGGGGGGGTCTGGGTGCCCCAGGGTTGGGGTACAGGGGCGCGTCCCCGCATCCCGCCAGGAGGGGGCGCTCCAGTCCCGGCTCTGCACTGCCCCCCGGGTGGGTCTAGTCCTGGTTTGGGGGCCCCGTACTAGGAATTTGGGGGGGGAAAGGGGGTGACTCCGCTGATGTGTCCCCTCTTCCCAGCCATTCCCAGCCCCGGGAGCACCGGCCGCTGCCTGAAGCTTCGCGTCTACGTCTGCTGCAGAGGCACCAGTGAGTCCCACTGCCCCCCAAACCCCTGGGGCTCCCCCTGTCCTGCCTCTGGGGCAACTGGGGAGACTGGTTTGCATTGGGGCTTTGAGCGGGAGGGCATGGTGCACCCCAAGGGAGCCTCTCACTGACCCCATTGGTGTTTGTTTCAGCGCCGGAGCCGGTGACGGAGGTTCCCAACTCGCAGCCCCACGGGCGTGGGGGGCCGGAGGGTGAGTATGGGGTGGGTTAGGGGGGGTTCAGGGGCAAGAGTTGAGGGTGTCTGGGAGCTGGATTGCCCCTGACGTCTTCTCCTGCCCTGCTTTCTGCTCCCACCCCAGCAGACGCGGTGCCCGCTCGAGGGGTCTCAGCCCCACTGCAGCCCCACACGCTGTGCCTGCTGCTCCTGCTCCTCACCCTCCTCCGGATCTGACCCCCCCCACGGCAGGACCACGGGCTCTCCTGCCCCACCGCCCCACTTCCAGACTCTTCTTCCACCACCGTCCCCTGTTCCCCCCCTACCTCGAGCCCACGGGGCAGCCCCAGGACCCTCACGGAGCCAAGCTGGGGCCAGGAGCTCTGGGATGGAAGGTGAGGGGGGCGCAGGGGGTGCTGCCAGGCTGCGGGTCCCCCTGGAGCATCCCCTGATGGGGTTCTCCTCATCCCAGGGACCTCGCTCCCCACCGGCATCACCAAACCCCGGCCCCGCTGGCCACCCTGCCCTGGCGCTGGGCTCCCTGTGGACCTCACCTCGTGCCTTTCCCCATGGACCCTCCACCCCGGGGGGACGGGGACCCCCAGGCCCTGGAGCCGGGCGGCAGCTCCTCCGGGTACCAGCTGCTTCCCTTCTGCTGCCTTGTCCTCCGGCGAGGACACACACGGATCTGTCTTCTGGGAAGACGCCTTCCTCACTGCCGTCACCCTACGGTTTGGTTTGAAGCCCTGGTAGTGACTGAGCCGAGCAATACAGTGTTTGCAAGATTGCTGAGCCCTCCGTGCAGCCCCCACCCCTGGAGTCACACTGTCCCCTTTCCCCTGTCCCCATCCCCCCTGCCCCCATTTCCCCACTGTCCCATTCCCCCTGTCCCCATTCCCACTGTCCCATTCCCACTGTCCCCATTCCCACTGTCCCATTCCCACTGTCCCCTCATAGAATCATAGAATCACAGAATCACCAGGTTGGAAAAGACCTGACAGATCATTGAGTCCAACCATTCCCACTGTCCCATTCCCACTGTTGTCTCCTGCCCTCTGTCCCATTCCCCCTGTCTGTCCCATTCCCACTGTCCCCATTCCCAGTATCCCCTCCTTCCCCTTGTCCCCATTCCCTCTGTCCCCATTCCCACTGTCCCATTCCCACTGTCCCATTCCCACTGTCCCCTCATAGAATCATAGAATCACAGAATCACCAGGTTGGAAAAGACCCGACGGATCATCTAGTCCAACCATTTCCACTGTCCTATTCCCACTGTCCCATTCCCACTGTCCCCTCCTACCCCCTGTCCCATTCCCAGTGTCCCCTCCTGCCCAGTGCCCCCATTCCCACTGTCCCATTCCCTCTGTCGTCTCCTGCCCTCTGTCCCTTTCCTCCTGTTTGTCCCATTCCCTCTGTCTGTCCCATTCCCACTGTCCCATTCACATTGTCCCATTCCTTCTGTCGTCTCCTGCCCTCTGTCCCATTCCCCCATCCGTCCCATTCCCTCTGTCTGTCCCATTCCCTCTGTCCCGTTCCCACTGTCCCCATTCCCAGTGTCCCCTCCTTCCCCTTGTCCCCATTCCCTCTGTCCCCATTCCCACTGTCCCATTCCCAGTGTCCCCTCCTTCCCCTTGTCCCCATTCCCTTTGTCCCATTTGCTCTGTCCCATTCCCACTGTCCCATTCCATCTGTTCCATTCCCACTGTCCCATTCCCACTGTCCTGTCCCCTCCTGCCCACTGTCCCCATTTCCCCTGTCTCCATTCTCTCTGTCCCTTCCTACCTTCTGTCCCCAATCCCACTGTCCCATTCCCACTATCCCCATCCCCCCTGTCCCATTCCCACTGTCTCCATCCCCCATGTCCCCATTCCCACTGTCCCATTCCCTCTGCCCCATTCCCAGTGTCCCATCCTTCCCCTTGTCCCCATTCCCACTGTCCCATTCCCTCTGTCCCATTCTCAGTGTCCCCCTTTTCCCCTTGTCCCCATTCCCACTGTTCCCATTTCCTCTGTCCCATTCACTCTGTCCCATCCTGCCCTCTGTCCCATTCCCACTGTCCCCTCCTTCCCCTCGTCCCCATTCCCACTGTCCCCTCTCCACTGTCCCTTCCCAGACACCCCCTCCCCACCATCCCCTCCGCATTCCCCCTCCCCACAGGGATTCTGGGGTGCAGATGGGGAGGGGGCTGCCCTACACCCCTGGCTGTGATATTTTCAGGTTTGGGGGGTTTGTTGGGGGGATCAGAAAGTCAGCGATGGCTGTGGAGCCACTGGCTCGTGTCCAGGGAGAGCTTTAATTACAACCGCACTGCCTGTAATTAGTGCCACGCAGTGGGACCCACAGCCCACGCCTGCTCTGGGATGAGGTGGGGACTGGGGCTGGGGGGGGGGTCACTCATGGGGAGCCCCCAGATGGGTCCCTCTGGTCCTGGTCACCCCCATGAAGATGCAGCACAATGGGGGCTGGTGGAGGTGGGGGTGGGGGGTTGGGGGACCACACCATCACCCCATGTGGCAATTTGGAGGGGGCTTTGTGGGCCCCCCAATATGGGGGTGATGCCGTCTGGGGGGGGCTGTGACTTGTGGGACCCCCATATGGGGATTCTGGGAGGGATGCACCTTGTGGTCTGTCTAATATGGGGGTGATGCCATCTGGGGGGGCTGTGCCCATGGGACCCCCATGTGGGGTTTCTGGGGGGGGGCTGCACCTTGTGGGACCCCCAATATTTGGGTGATACCATCTTGGGGTGGCTGTGCCTTGTGGGACTCCCATATGGGGTTTCTGGGGGGGCTGTGCCTTATGGGACCCCCAATATTGGGGTGATGCCATCTTGGGGTAGCTGTGAATTGTGGGACCCCCATGTGGGGATTCTGGGGGGACTGAGCCTTGTGGGACCCTCATTATGGGGATGATGCCATCTGGGGGGGCTGTACCTTGTGGGACACCCCCCCCCCCAATATAGGGGTGATGCCATCTAGAGGAGCTGTGCCCATGGGACCCCCATGTGGGGATTCTGGAGGGTCTGAGCCTTGTGGGCTGCCCAGTATTGGGGTGATGCTGTCTGGAGGGGCTGTGCCCATGGGACCCCCATGTGGGGATTCTGGGGGGGGCTGAACCTTGTGGAACCCCCAATATTGGGGATGATGCCATCTGGGGGGTCTGTGCCTTTTGGGACACCCCCCAATATGGGGGTGACACCATCTGGAGGTACTGTGCCTTGTGGGATCCCCCCCAATATTGGGGTGATGGTATCTGAGGAGGGGCTGTGCCAAATCAACCCCCATGTGGGGATTCTGGGAGGGGCTGTGAATTGTGGGACCCCCAATATTGGGGTGATGCCATCTTGAGGGAGGCGTGTCTTGTGGGACCCCACTATTGGGTTGATGCCATCTGAGTGGTCTATGCCCAAGGGATCCCTTGTGGGGTTTCTGGGGGTGCCCTAAACGCTGCTGAGAGGAGTGCTGGGGGCTATGGACCATCTCCTGTCCCCACACCCAGTGGGTGCCAGCCCCCCACTCCCTTTTTTGGGGTGCCTAGCCCCCCCGCCAGCCCCAGCCGCTGCGCCGCGCAGGCGTTGCCGCAGTGGTGCTGAGCACGTCAGACGGGTTTTATGGTTTTATGGCTTCGGAGCGAAAACATCGACCGTGCCGCACCCCTCCCCGCTACAGGGCCCCCACCGCACCCCAAACCCCAGCCTCGCAGGTTTGGGGGGGTCTGCAGACCCATAGGGGCAGCAGGGCCTGGGGGGGGTGCCTGGGGAGGGGGTCCATGTGGGACCTCAGGTGGGAATCCTGAGGGTGGGGGGTGTTTTGTGGGATCCCTCTATTATGGGGGTGATGCTGTCTGGTTGGGGAGGCTGTACCCAAGGGATCCCCCCCCATGTGAGGTTTCAGGGGGTGCACTTTGCTTTGTGGGACCCCTCAAAGGTGATGGGGTGATGCCATCTGGTGTGGCCATACACAAGAGACACCCCCGCACAACCATGCAGGGAAGTCAGGGATTGGGGTGCCCTCTGGGACCCCACATTGAGGGATGTTGGGGGTCAGGATGCTCTGTGAGCTCCCCCCACAGGGATGTTGGGGATCAGGATGCTCTGGGATCAGGATGCTCTGGGATCAGGATGCTCTGTGGGACCCCCCATAGAGGGATGTTGGGGATCCGGATGCTCTGGGATCAGGATGCTCTGTGGGGCCCCTATAGAGAGATGTTGGGGATCAGGATGCCTTCTGGGACCCTCTTACAGGGATATTGGGGATCAGGATGCCCTATGGGCACCCCTGTACTGGGATGCTGGGGATCAGGATGCTCTCTGGGTCCCCCCATATAGGGATGTTGGGGATCAGGATGCTCTGGGATCAGGATGCTCTGTGGGGCCCCTATAGAGAGATGTTGGGGGTCAGGATGCCCTCTGGGACCCCCATACAGCGATGATGGGGATCAGGGCCCCCCCATAGAGGGATGTCAGGGATCAGGATGCCATATGGGACCTCCATACAGGGATGATGGGGATCAGGATGCCTTATGGGACCTCCATACAGGGATATTGGGGATCAGGATGCCCTCTGGACCCCCATACTGAGATACTGGGGATCAGGATGCCCTCTTGGACCCCCATACAATGATACTGGAGATCAGGATGCCCTGTGGGACCCCCCATACAGTGATGCTGGGGATCAGGATGCTCTATGGGACCTCCATACAGGGATGCTGGCGATCAGGATACCCTCTGGGACCCCCATACAGGGATGTCGTGGGTGTTGTGCCCCATCTCTCCCCCCTAGGTGAGGCCGCGGGGGTCCGTGCGGGGCCCCCAGGGTGGGAACGGGGTGTCCTTGAGCTGGGAATCGCTTGGTATGCAGGAGCTGCTGCCGGCTTCAAATCCCATCGACTTCCAATGAGCAATGCCATCAATAAAAGCTAATTGATGGCACGGCCGCTCCAAATCAGATTCCCCGTCCCCTGAATCGAATTGATGGCTCCGCGCCCCGCAGCCAGCGGCGGCTGAAATGGAATCTATTAAAGGAATGGGTTCCATTAGCTCAACCCTTCTGGCTCGCAACCTCAGGGCTCCCCCCACCACCCCCCGACGCGCTGCCACCCATCCCAACTGGGATGCTGGGGTACCACAACACCCCGATCCCACTTGGGGAGGGATGTGGGGCGAGGGTGCCCTCAGCCTGGTGCTCGCGGGCAGCTCCCTCCGAAAGTGGGAAGGGAAAATGGATCACGGGGAAGAGAACTGCTGTGAAATGCGAAAAGGAAAAGCTCTGAGATGAAGCTAGTGGGGTAAAGAAGATCTGGATGGAAATGGATTGGGGTGTGGATGCTGTGGATGGAACTGGAGTTGGGGTGCGGGAGAAGGTGCAGATGCTGTGGATGGAAGTGGAGTTGGGGTGTGGGAGAGAGCGTGGATGGAACTGGAGTTGGGGTGTGGATGCTATGGATGGAACTGGAGCTGGGATGCGGGAGAAGGTGCAGATGCTGTGGATGGAACTGGACTTGGGGTACAGGAGAAAGTGTGGATGGAACTGGAGTTGGGGTGTGGGAGAGGGTGTGGATGGAACTGGAGTTGGGGTGCGGATGCTGTGGATGGAACTGGAGTTGGGGTGCAGGAGAGGTGCAGATGCTCTGGATGGAACTGGTGTTGGGGTGCGGGAGAAGGTGTGGATGGAACTGGAGTTGGGGTGCAGATGCTGTGGATGGAAGTGGGTGCTGTGGATGGAACTGGAGTTGGGGTGCAGGAGAGGGTGCAGATGCTCTGGATCTCTGGATGGAACTGGAGTTGGGGTGCAGGAGAGAGTGTGGATGCTCTAGATGGAACTGGAATTGGGGTGCAGGAGAGGGTGTGGATGCTGTGGATGGAACTGGAGTTGGGGTGTGGGAGAGGGTGCAGATGCTCTGGATCTCTGGATGGAACTGGAATTGGGGTGCAGGAGAGGGTGTGGATGCTCTGGAGCTCTGAGTGGAACTGGGTTGGGGTTAACAGTGGGTCTGGATGCAGCTGCTACTGGGGTGCACAGGGCTGTTGGGGTGCACCCAGAATCTGTGGAACTGGGGTCAGGGTGAGCAGGGAGGGGGGATCCGGATGCACCAGTGGGTCTGGATGGCAGAGATTGGGGTGCACAAGGGTGGTTGGGGTACACCAAGGATCTGGATGGAACTGGAGCTGAACTGCAGGAGAGGGAGCAGCTGCCCTGGGGCTCTGGATGGAGCGACGGCACAACCCTGCCCAGCTCTGCACCCCAGTTCACTACTGGGATGTACTGGGATGAGCACAGGCACAGCACCCAAGTCCCATGGTGCTCCCAGCAGCGTGTGAAGATGCTCCTGGCCTCAGATACCTTGTGTGGCCACACTATTGGGGTCCCCTCACCCCGACACACCCTGACACCCCTCACCGTGTGGGGTGGAAGAAGGGGCTCAGGCATCGCAGCCATCCCGGGCCAGCCCCAGGACTCATAGGGCAGGATGGGGGGGACCAGCTGCCCTCCCAAAAGGGCTGGAAGAGAGGAGTGTGCTCCCCCCACAGCAGTGGGGACCATCCCTGCCCATCTCCCCGAGCTGCTGAGAGCATCCCGGAGATGGGAAAATAGCTCTGTGTCACCATGGAAACGGGGCCACTGGCTCGCCATGCCGAGGGGACACGGCGAGCTGAGGGGACACGCGTGCCGAGGACCGAGCAGCGGGCACCGGCCACCAGCCATGGGCTCCCAGGGGCCACCCCATTCAGCCCATCACCCGCCTCGGTCCTCCATGGTTGGACTCGATGACCCGATGGGTTCTTTCCAACCTGGTGGTTCCATGATTCTATGATTCCTCTATCTCCCGGCAGCCGCAGGCACTCGGTGGGATGCCAGCCCGGTGTGCTACCACCCCAGCTGGGCATCTCTGCCCTGGCGCTCAGCGCCGACTGTTCCCCAAGCAGCTGCCTGATGTGCCTCGTCAAGGTTATAATTTAGTAAAACACTCAGCGGGGGCTTCGGATGGAGCAGGCCCGTGCCAGCTAATTAACCAGAGCTGCACGCACCGAGCCCACGACTGTCATAGCAATGAGGGTTGCGTGCACCGAGCGTGCCGGCTCGCACCATCGCGTCCCACACGCGTCCCGTGGTGCAGGGAGCATCGCTGCTGGGCCATTCCAGCTGCCGAGGTCGGAGTAGAGGGCATCACCGCTTCTCTCCGCAACCGGGAGAGCACGTGGAGCGCGGGGCATGTGCAAGGCAGCACGGCTGGGGCTATGGGCGCAGTCGGATGGTGCACACGTGCATCTCCGCTGCGTCCGTCTGTCCCCGCCGGTGTCTGTCTGGGGCCCTGCGTGTGCTGGGGTGACAGCTGTCCCCCTCCCCCCCCCCCACCCGACTCAGCTCGCTGTAGTCCTGATGGACAATAATCCTGCTGTGCTGGAGCCTTGCAGCGCAATTCAGCTGCCAGCTCTGGCCATGCTGCCTGCCCTCGCTGAATATTAAGGGTTTTCAGTGATGGATCCAGCTCGTTGGGGTCTCCAATGCTGGGACCCACCCTGAATCATCAGAAATAGGGCTGGAAGGACCCCCCAGCACAGAGCGTGTGATCAAAACAATGCAAGAAAGACCTTGAGGGGCTGGAGGATGTCCAGAGAAGGGAATGGAGCTGAGGAAATGTCTGGAGAACAGGAGCTGTGGGAGCAGCTGAAGGCCCTGGGGCTGTTTAGTCTGGAGAAGAGGAGGTTGAGGGGACACCTCAGTGCTCTCTGCACCTCCCGGAAAGGAGGATGGAGTGAGGTGGGTGCTGAGCTCTGCTCCCAAGGAGCAAGTGATGTGATATGAGGAAATGGCCTCCAGTCACACCACAGAGGCTGAGATTGGATCTTGGGAAAGATTCCTCCACTGAAAGAGTGTGGAAGCCCTGGCACAGGCTGTGCAGGGAGATGGTGGAGTCCCCATCCTTGGAAGGGTCCAAAAGCTGGGTGGACAAGCTGCTCCGAGATGGTTCAGTGGACCAGGAACATCTGGATTCGATGATCTCAAAGGTCTTTTCCAACCAAACAATTCTCTGATGTGCCAAGGGTGCCTGGAGTGGGTGCTGCGAGGGTTGGCAGCAGGGCTGGTGCTGGGGTTTGACCACAACGGTAGCTCACAAAGCACTGTGGCCACACAACCATCACTTCCCATCCTGCTCGGGGCTGTGAGAACACTGGGAAGGATGGAGAAACCCCAGCACCACAGGCTGGAGCTGTAGGATGGGGTGGAGCTGAGTCCCTGGGGGCTGCAGAGCTGGGGGGCTCCTGCACAGAGCTCCCTCCTCATGCCAAGGTCCTCAGGGCAGGACTCCTGCACTTCTTCTGTCTCTGCTACTCGTGTTCATTGATCACCCCCCGTGCTCCTTTGCTCCTCAGGCTGCTAACGAGCTTCCCTGGCAAAGCTTTCGTTAGTCGTGCCAGAGCCCTAAGCCAGAATGTGGCTTACTGGCCATGGGGCTGCTGTGCCCAGTGCAGGGAGGGCAACCTCGAGGGTCCCTTCCAGAGCCAGCACAGGGTCGGGCGGGTGCCAGAACGCAGCCAGAAGCAGGAGGTGGGTCGAGGCACTGAATTATTTAGCGAGAGAGCATGGGGTGGCTGCGAATTCAACGTGGGGGCACAGAGCTGTGCTCACACCCGGGCACGGGACCTCCTGGCCATGCACCCAGTGCCAGGCTGCAGGGATGGGCATGTCCCCGAGGTCCTCTGCCACCCTCTTGGGCCCTGGGAGCCGGTGCCATGGGTGGCCCCACATCATGGTTGGACTCAATGGGTCTCTTCCAACCTGGTGATTCTATGATTCTATGATTCTATGATCCTATGTTGGCCTAGGCTGTCCCCAGTTGTTGCCACCGTCACCACATCCACCGTCCCATCCGAGCACCCAGCTCCTCAGCACCGTGGTGGTCAAGGGACACAAACGCACACCCCCCAAACCCCATTTTCACCGTGACCCCCAGCAATTCGTTGCATCTCCCAGGGCTGAGCTGTGCTCCCCACTGCCCCCGGCCCCTCTCGCCAGCCTTTTATAACCGATGCATTATTAAAACTAACCCCGCGCCATCGCTCACGGCCAGCGTGACGGCAGGCACCGCAGCAAACCTGATGAATATTTCAGGCCCTGAAATCTTCCGTGTCGGCGTGTGCTTTCTCCTCAGCACCCCGCCCTGCCACCACCCCCACAATTTATTAGCTCCTTCGCTTCCCCACACTTCAGCCCAGCACCAAGGGCACCGCATGCCCTTGGACTCGATGATCCGGTGGGTCTTTTCCAACCTGATGATTCTACAATTCTGTGCACCCACTGCCACCTCCAGTGCGGCTGCCACATCCCTTACTGCCCCTGTACCCATCCCCATCCCTCCCGTGACACTAAGAGCCTGCAGATCATTCAGCATCATCACCTGCAGCATCATAGAATCACCAGGTTGGACCAGACACACGAGATCATCGAGTCCAACCATTCCCATCAATCACTAACCTATGTCCCTCAGCACCTCGGCCACCCGTCCCTTAAATCCCTCCAGGGAAGGGGACAAGCAAGGCAAGCATCAGGACAAGGACAGAATGATGTCACAGCATGGATCTGTCCCCCAGACTGTCACTCCCCCACATCACCCCTTCCACCTCCTCCAGCACTCCTGGTCTCGACGGCTGCAAATACTAATTGCGACGTAATCTATGTGCGGTGAGAGGAGGATATTGATGCTGCCTGTCACCCCTTGATCAGATTAACGTCGCTGAGGCACCAGTAGTGGCAGCTCAGAGATCTCCCACCAGCCTGGAGCTGGAGTGGCAGAGGCGGCAGAGAAGAGGAGGCTGAGGGGAGAGCTCGTTGCTCTCTGCAACTCCCTGAGAGGAGGTTGTGGAGAGGAGGGAACTGGGCTCTCCTCCCAAAGGACAGGCCGAGAGGGAATGGCCTCAAACTCCACCAGGGGAGGCTCAGGATGGACATCAGGAAAAAATTTTTTGTGGACAGGGTGATTGGGCAGTATCAGAGGCTGCCCAGGGAGGGGGCAAATCTGGGGTGCAGGGTACCTAGGTGCAGGAATCATTCAAAGAGGGTGAGATGCTGCTGGATCTGAACAGGGCTGAGCCCTGAGGATGCTGCAAAATCCTGTCAGGGTGAATTTGGGGTGCAGGGTCCCTCGCAGGGAGCCCTGGTGCAGGGAGCATTCTAGGAGGGTGAGATGCTGCTGGGCCTGAGCCCTGAGGATGCTGCAAAATCCTGCCAGGGTGAATTTGGGGTTCAGGGTCTCTCGCAGGGAACCCTGGTGCAGGAATCATTCAAAGAGGGTGAGATGCTGCTGGGCCTGAGCCCTGAGGATGCTGAGGATGCTGAGGATGCTGGTCCAGGGTCCCCAGCAGGGAGCTGGTCTGTGCAGTGGTCCCATACCCTTCATGGGTGCCTAGATCATAGAATCATAGAACAACCAGGCTGGATGAGACCTTTCGGATCATCAAGTCCAACCATTCTTATCAAAATGATGGTGCGAGCTGCAGCCCCACAGCCTTTGGCCACCGTGCAGGGGCCACCAGGTCTGCACAGTGAGCAGAGCAAAGGCCTCAAGGGTGGGCAGGGATGAGGCCAGCGGCTGCAACCACATCTCGGTGTCCTTGTCCCTTCCCCAGGGAGCTGTGGGTACCACAGTGCATCATTCCAGCTCCCATCGTGTCATGCCCAGAGATGGTTCGGCTCCCACATGCGTGTCCGGGAGGGGTTGGATCGGGAGACGTGGGGCTGGGGCTGCTGCTGGAGGATGATATTGGAGTGATCTTGAGGCCGGGAGGGAGGTTTGCCACGCGGGAGGAGAAAAAGAGGAGCTTGGCTGAGTCACCCAGTGCCTGCTGCTGACTCAGGCGCTCCCTGCCAGGTAGCCCCTGCGCGTGGGCCGTGGGGCACGAGATACACTCCTGGCACCTCCATCCAGCACCCACCGTGCCTCGGGGTGATCCAAGAGGAGACCAGTGTGGATTCAGCCTTGCAGCGCAGTGACATGTTTCCGCTTGGGTTCCCCCACCGGCGACACAGCCGCCTGCCAGGGTGGCGTGGGAACCGTGGGAACGCGGAGCCGCCCGCCTGCATTGCCTCACCCGGCACCTCTGGGTGCCTCAGTGCCCAGGGCTGCAGGGATTTGGCACGATAGAGATCGACGGAGACAGGTTTCCGGCACCAGCGCCGTGCCCAGGCTCTTGGAGGAAATCAGCTTCCTCATAGAGCAGCTGGAAACTTGAGATCATCGAGTCCAACCATTCCTGATCCAACGAACCATCTCAGAGCACCATAGTCACCCAGTTTTTGGACCCCTCCAAGGATAGGGGCTGTGTTCTGGCACCCGCCCGACCCTGTGCTGGCTCTGGAAGGGACCCTCGAGGTTGCCCTCGCTGCACTGGGCACAGCAGCCCCATGGCCAGCAAGGCACATTCTGGCTTGGGGCTCTGGCACGACTAACGAAAGCTTTGCCAGGGAAGCTCATTAGCAGCCTGAGGAGCAAAGGAGCACGGGGGGTGATCAATGAACACGAGTAGCAGAGACAGAAGAAGTGCAGGAGTCCTGCCCTGAGGACCTTGGCATGAGGAGGGAGCTCTGTGCAGGAGCCCCCCAGCTCTGCAGCCCCGAGGACTCAACTCCACCCCATCCTGCAGCTCCAGCCTGTGGTGCTGGGGCTTCTCCATCCTTCCCAGTGTTCTCACAGCCCCGAGCAGGATGGGAAGTGATGGTTGTGTGGCCACAGTGCTTTGTGAGCTATTGTTGTGGTCAAACTCCAGCACCAGCCCTGCTGCCAACCCTCGCAGCACCCACTCCAGGCACCCTTGGCACATCAGAGAATTGTTTGGTTGGAAAAGACCTTTGAGATCATCAAATCCGGATGTTCCTGGTCCACTGAACCATCTCGGAGCAGCTTGTCCACCCAGCTTTTGGACCCCTCCAAGGATGGGGACTCCACCATCTCCCTGCACAGCCTGTGCCAGGGCTTCCACACTCTTTCAGTGGAGGAATCTTTCCCAGTATCCAATCTCAACCTCTCTGGTGCGACTGGAGGCCATTTGCTCTCCTCACATCACTTGTTCCTTGGGAGCAGAGCTCAGCACCCACCTCACCCCATCCTCCTTTCCGGGAGCTACAGAAAGCGCTGAGGTGTCCCCTCAGCCTCCTCTTCTCCAGACTAAACAGTCCCAGGGCCTTCAGCTGCTCCCACAGCTCCTGTTCACCAGACCTTTCCTCAGCCCCATCCCCTTCTCCAGATGTGCTCCAGCCCCTCAAGGTCTTTCTTGCATTGTTTCGATCCCGCGCTCTGTGCTGGGGTGTCCTTCCAGCCCTATTTCTCATGATTCAGGGTGGGTCCCAGTATTGGAGATCCCAACGAGCTGGATCCATCACTGAAAGTCCTTAATATGAGGCGAGTGCAGGCAGCAGGGACAGGTTTCCAGCAGCAGGCACCCAGTGCCCAGGGCAGGGATCCTGTGGCAACCCCAGTGCCTGCGAGCCAGGCAAGCTGGGCCAGTAGCCACTCATGGTTTCATCCAGCTGCTCTGCGACGAAGCCGATTTCCCCCAACAGCCCCAGCACCCAGAGCGGCTGCTCGCTCGTGGCCAGGCTGCTGGCGGCTGGCTTGGCGTCGGCAATTAATCCTCCTCTGCGCTGCCGTGCCATGGAGCTCCAGGCCAATTAACTCAAGCTGCTAATTCACAACTCACCCCCGTGCCCTTCTGCGCAGCGGGGCTCACCTTTAAACATCCCCTGGACCTGAGAGAGCTGGGGGGGTTCAGCCTGGAGAAGAGGAGGCTGAGGGGAGAGCTCATTGCTCTCTGCAACTCCCTGAGAGGAGGTTGTGGAGAGGAGGGAGCTGGGCTCTTCTGCCAAGGGATAGACCAAGAAGGAATGGCCTCAAGCTCCACCAAGGGAGGGTCAGGATGGACATCAGGAAGAAATTCTTCATGGAAAGGGTCATTGGGCAATGAAACTGCCCAGGGAGGGGGTTGAGTGCCCTTCCCTGGAGGGGTTTAAGGGCCTGTTGGACGAGGTGCTGAGGGACATGGTTTAGTGTTTGATGGGAATGGTTGGACTCCATGATCCGATGGGTCTTTTCCAACCTGGTGATTCTATGATTCTCTGATTCTATGATTCTATGACCTGTGGCTGGCTGGGGAGGTGGCCCAGTGGCACCAACACCCTTCTTCAACTCCCCCCAGCCCCCACCCTGAGCTGCACTGACTTCACTCCAAGCCCCAGAGCCACCCCAAGGAGGTCCCATGTGATGCTTTTCAGGGCTAGGGATGCCCCCTTTCCACGGGTAAGGGGGGAGCCCGCACCCTGCACCCTCACCGGGTGCAGCCCTCGCCAAGACGCTGACGCGGCGCGACCATCCGTGAGGCCTTCATTCAAATTTAAAGACCATACTGGGGATAAAAATAAAGGAAAAGGGCAGCGAGGAGCAGGGCGGCCACGAGCCCTGGGCATGCGGCACGCAGCGAGCAGCTTGCCCGGGCAGCAGCAGCGCGGGGGCAATTTGCACAGCAAAATGCTGGAAGGAGGAGCTGGGAGAAGCCAGCGGCTACTTGGCTCGGTGCAGACACGCCAGCGCTGCTGGCTACCTGCTCCCCAACCTGGTTGCCGTGTCCCTGCGGTCCCGGCCCAGCCCTTCTGCATGTCGTTAGCGTGTTCTTGCCGTGGCCGGTTGGCCGCGTGCCGGCAACCTGGCTGCCGTGGGTAGGTCGGGAGCCCTGAGCTCAGCGTGTTTTGGGGCCACGTAGGTGTGGCTGGTGAATATTTCATGCCCGTGTTCGCCGAGCCCTTTCTTGGTTACACTCCTGCCTCCTCCCCGCGCGCTCTCGCCATGTTTATTTATTTAATGAATTATTTATCGGCTCCCCCTCTCGCTCGGCTGGGCGCTGGTAACCCCCCCTCCCCACCCAGCTTCGTGTTCTCCCCCCTCCTCTGCTCCCAGCCCGACATGATGATTTATTGAATGCCGGCTCTGCTCTGCGGTTGCGACATGCTGTCACAGGAAGCCGCAGTTAAATATTAACCAGGGTGGACGACCCGAGTCCCATGCCCTGATGGGCCCACGTGGCCAATGGGACCCCTGGGCTCTCCCCATTCCAGGCTCGGTGGCCACCGTGACCATTGCCCATGACTGGCGACTCCAAGCAGGGTGTTTTTCTCCACTCCCTCCCTGCTTGGGAGAAGAAACCAGCCGGATCGCAGTGCGATAAGCACTGGGTGGAGGAGATGTGGAGCGTGGAAATGGGGAGGAACGGGGTGTCGGCATGTCCAGCTCTCCAGGATTGCTCAAGAGCTTTTGCGTCCTCCTGAGAACCATGTTCCCACCGCAAAGGCCGTTTCCTGCATGGGTTAGTGATTGATGGGAATGGTTGGACTCGATGATCCAGTGTGTCTCTTCCAACCTGGTGATTCTGTGATTGGCAAAACCAGCCAAGCTCCCTCTGCGTGCCGACTGCTGCAACCAGGCTCCAGCCCTGAGCCCCAGGGGTGCCAGCATCCACGCCATGGTGTTCAGGGCACATTTAGCCACCCAGGTCCCTCTGTCCCCAAGCTTAGTGAGTGCCAGCATCCACTCATGATGCTCAGGGCACATTCAGCCACCTAGATCCTTTGGTCCCTTCGCCCCAGTGGTGATTCTTGGTGGCTAACAGCATCAGGACATCTTCAACCACCCAGGACCAACTCGGGTCCCCCTGTCCCCATGCTTGGTGTGTTCCAGCATCCACTCATGATGCTCAGAGCACATTCAGCCACCTAGATCCTTTGGTCCCTTCGCCCCAGTGGTGATTCTTGGTGGCTAACAGCATCAGGGCACCTTCAGCCAACCAGGTCCCTCTGTCCCCATGCTTGGTGTGTTCCAGCATCCATGCATGATGCTCAGGGCATGTTCAGCTACTCGGATCCTTCTGTCCCTGAACTCCAGTGGTGATTTTTGGTGGCTGACAGCACCAGGGCACCTTCAGCCGCACATGTCCCTCTGTCCCTAAGCTTGGTGAGTGCAGGCATCTACCCATGATGCTCAGGGCACGTTGAACCACCCAGGTCCCTCTGTCCCCATGCTTGGGGTGTCCCAGCATCCATGCACGATACTCAGGGCACGTTCATCTCCCCAGGTCCCTCTGTCCCTAAGCTTGGGGCATCCCAGCATCCATGCATGATGCTCAGGGCATGTTTAGCCACCCAGGTCCCTCTGTCCCTAAGCTTGGGGTGTCCCAGCATCCATACACGATGCTCAGGGCACGTTCCTCTCCCCAGATCCCTCTATCCCCACGGGAGCACTCAGTGCATCCCGCCGCGCCCGGGGTCCCCCCCGGTGAGCTGTGTGGGTGCTGGCAGCGGCGCACACGTTACCATGAGTGGAGTTGTTGGGGGGGGGTTTCCATGTGGAGGTGTGTGTGTTGCCATGGGTTTGCCGAGCCGAGGCGTTTCCATGGATGCAGCGCGGTGCTGCCGGGGGCCCTTCCAGAGGTGCGCAGCCCCTTGGGATGCCCGGGCACCAGGATGCACTGGGAGGGAGTTGCCGCCGCAGCCACCACCACCGCTGCACCCTGGTACCTGGGTACCCCCCAACTCCCTGCACCCCCATCACCTCAGCTACCCCCCTTCCAGGGCCAACCCGAGCCCTTTTCCACGTGTTGTGTTTTCTTCACTTCACTTCTCTGGATAAATAATTAATAGAAGCTTTTTTTGGTCCTCTGGGCACTTCCTCCAGGCCCCTCTTGCTCCCTAGCTGGGCTCTAGTGGGGGCTTGGACCCAATGCAGGTTGGGGGGTTGTGCCACGGGGCATCCCCAGTGCTCCCAGTTAGTGAGAGCCCAGTGTCTGTGGGACCTAGTCCTTGAGTTGTCATTCTCAGTGAGACCCCAATGTTGGGGATGTGGGGTCTTGGGGTGCAGGGATATGAGGTCATGGGGATGCAGGGATGTGAGGTCATGGGGATGCAGGAATGTGAGGTCATGGGGGTGCAGAAATGCAGGGATGTGAGGTCACGGGGATGCAGGAATGCAGGGATCATAGAATCATAGAATCATAGAACAACCAGGTTGGAAGAGACGCATCAGATCAGCGAGTCCAACCATTCCTATCAAACACTAAACCATGTCCCTCAGCACCTCAGCTACCTGTGCCTTAAACACCTCCAGGGAAGGTGACTCAACCACCTCCCTGGGCAACCTGTTCCAATGCCCAATGACCCTTCCTGTGAAGATGTGAGGTCACGGGGATGCAGGGATGGGGGACCAAGGAGGATGTGGGGACGTGGGCTTGTGTTGATGCAGGATTTGACCACCCCAACCATGTCACCTCTCCAGCGTGATGGCTCGTGGTGGGAGCACCCACATCAGCCACAGTTGCCATAGGCTCCCAGTCTTATTTGCCGGCTGCCAAATCATAGAATCCTGGAATGGGTTGGGTTGGAAGGGACCTCAAAGATGATCCAGTGCCACCCCTGCCATGGGCAGGGACACCTCCCACTGCATCAGGGGCTCCAAGCCCTATCCAACTTGCCCTTGAACCCCTCCAGGGATGATGGGGAAACCACCTCTGCTCTGGGCAACCTGGGCCTCCTCACCTTCATTGCAAAGAATTTCTTCCTAATGCCTGATTTAAACCTTCCTCCCCTCCAGCTCAGATCCCTCAGGCTGTGTGCGAAGCCGGCGGGTGCCGGAGCAGGGGCTGCCAGGTGGGTTGCTGGCATCGGGCACGCGCTTGGGCTCATTCCCATACAGGAGCTGCGTGTGGCTGCGCTGGTGCGAGCGCTCTCGTGCGCACACACGTGTGCCGGGGCGTGGATCACCTGGCACGCAGGACGCCGAGTGGTGTCTCATGGCAGTTGCTAAGGAATCTTGCCGAGGACAGGCGGCTGGAGCTGGCAGACAACTCAAGAATTTCTCCTACGGCACCCACCAGCCCCTCAGCTGTCACTGGACCCCCAAGTTCCTTGGTTCTTGAGGGGGGAAACGAGGCAGCGGCGCAGGACGAGCGAGGGATTGGCATGGGTGTTCAGCCACATGCGGGTTCCTGGGGCAGGATCGGGCAGGTCGGAGAGCTGGCATCACGGTTGTCCTCCCCCGGCATCCGGGCTGCCCTGGCACACTGGCCCCAGCCCGCCCGTGCCCGTGGCAAGTGGCTCAGTGCCCACACTTCCGAGAAAGTTGGTGCCCACCCTTCCTGGTGGCTGGGTGCCCACCCTTCCCAGTAGCTGTGTGCCCACCTTTCCCAGTGGCCATGTGCCCTCCCTTTCCAGTGGCCAGGTGCCCACCCTCTCGCCTGCCCCCATGTCCCCAGAGGGATCAATCCCTTCTGTGAACACGTGTGACCCCCATGGCCCTGTCAACAGCACCACCAGGACTTTCTGCCTGTTGCTCAGACCCATGGGGGACAGTGCTCCAAGCCCCAGTGAGACCCCAAAGTCAGTGGGACCTGGTCCTGGTGTCCCAATCCATGGGGTCCCAGTGAGACCCCAGTGTTGGTGACACCCCAATGTCAGTGGGACCTGTAGGGTCATGGTGAGACCCTAACCCTTGTAGCACCTGATCCTCTCGTGTCCCCACCCATGGGTCCTCAGTGCCAATGATGCCACCAGTTCCAGTGGCAGTGCTGATGGTGGTACTGGTCTGATACTGATACTGGTGCTGGTGCCACTACTAATGCCAGTACCAATACCAGTGTCAGTACCAGTACTGGTGCTAGTGCTGCTGGTACTGGTGACAATACTGATGCTGGTGCCAGTGCTGATATAGGTACTGGTGCTGGTGCCAGTGCTAGTGCCAACGCCAGTGTTGGTACCAGTACTGGTGCTAGTGCTGGTACTGGTGGCAATACTGGTGCCAGTGCTGATGTAGGTACCGGTGCTGGTGCCATTATTGGTGACAACACCAGTGTTGGAATCAGTACTGGTGCTACTGCTGATGCCGATACTGGTACCAGTGCCACTGCCAGTGCTGATATTGGTACCAATGCCAGTACTGGCGGCAGTACTGGTGCCAGTGCTGGTGTTAGTACTGATACTGGTGCTGATACTGGTCCTGCTGCTGATGCTGGTACCAGTGTCAATACCAATACCAGTGGTGATGCTGGTACTGGTGCCCATGTTGGTACTGGTGCTGATGCCAGTGTTGATGCTGCTGCCACTATCAGTGCTGGTGCTGATGCTGGTACCAGTGTCAATACTGATACCAGTGGTGATGCTGATACTGGTGCCAATGCTGGTACCAGTGCCGATGCTGATGCTAGTGTTGATGCTGCTACCAGTACTGGTGCTGGTGCTGATGCCAGCGCCAGTACTGGTGCTGATACTGATCCTGGTGCCACTACCGGTGCCAGTGTCACTATTGATACCAGTGGTGATGCTGGTACTGGTGCTGATGCTGGTGCTGGTGTTGATGCCAGCGCCAACACCGGTGTCAGTGTCAATACTGGTACCAGTGGTGATGCTGGTACCAGTACTGGTGCCAGTATGATACTGGTGCCGATTTCAATACTGGTACTGGTGCCAGTGCTGATGCTGGTGCTGGTGTTGATGCCAGCACTGGTGTCAGTGTCAATACTGGTACCAGTGGCGATGCTGGTACCAGTACTGGTGCCAGTATGATGCTGGTGCTGGTGTCGATGCTGGTACCGGTGCCGATGCTGGTGCTGGTGTTGATCCCAGTGCCAGTGTCGGTGTCAGTACTGGTACCAGTGACAATGCTGGTACCAGTACTGGTGCCAGTGCTGATGCTAGTGCCGGTGTCAATACTGGTACCGGTACTGGTGCCAGTATGATGCTGGTGCTGGTGTCGATGCCAGCACCAGTGTCGATGTCAATACTGGTACCAGTGGCCATGCTGGTACCGGTCCTGGTGCCAGTGCTGATGCTGGTGTCGATGCCGGCACCAGTGTCGATGTCAATACTGGTACCAGTGGTGGTGCTGGTCCCGGTACTGGTGCCAGTATGATACTGGTGCCGGTGTCGATGCCAGCACCGGTGTCGGTGTCAATACTGGTACCAGTGGTGGTGCTGGTACCGGTCCTGGTGCCAGTGCTGATGCTGGTGCTGGTGTCGATGCCAGCACCGGTGTCGGTGTCAATACTGGTACCAGTGGTGATGCTGGTCCCGGTCCTGGTGCCAGTGCTGACGCTGGTGCTGATGCCGGTCCCGATGTTGATACTGCTGCCGGTGTCGTGTCTCGGGAGCGCGCACGGGGCGCGGCGGCGGCGTCGGGGGCGCGCGGGGCGGAGCCGGGCGTCGGGGGCGCGGGCGGCTCCCGGTTCTCCCCCATTCATTGAGGATCGCGGCGGAGCTCCGCGGCGGCGGAGGAGGAGGAGGAGGAGGAGGAGGAGGAGGAGGACGGGGCCAGGGGACAGGGGACAGGGATGGCTGCTCGGCTGCTCCTGCCCCTGCTCCCGCTGCTGCTGCTGCTGCCGGGCCGGGGGCTACCGGGAGCCCTGGGCAACCGCCACGCCGTGCACTGGAACAGCTCCAACCCGCAGTGAGTGGCGGCGGCGCGGGGGAGGCGGCCACCGGCACCGGCACCGGCACCGGCAGGAGGAGGGGAGGGGGTGGGGGGGTCCCCGGGGCCGGGATAGGACGGGGGGAGCCGCTGGGAAGGAGGTGTCGTGGGGGGAGCACCCGACTCTCGGACCCTCCCCAGCCTCTCCGGTCCCGGTGTCTCATGAGGGAGGGGCTGCAGGACCCCTCGGTACCGGTTTCCCAATAGGGAAGAGTCTCCGGGACCCCCCGGTACCGGTTTCCCAATAAGGGAGGGGATGCTGGACCCTCCCGGTACCGGTTGCCCTATATGGGAAGGGTCTCCGGGACCCCCCGGTACCGGTTTCCCAATAGGGAAGGGTCTCCGGGACCTCCCGGTACCGGTTCCCCTATAGGGAAGGGTCTCCAGGACCCTCCGGTACCGGTTCCCCTATAGGGGAAGGGTCTCCAGGACCCC
Organism: Coccyzus lansbergi; assembly: GCA_033558105.1. Lineage (NCBI taxonomy): Eukaryota > Metazoa > Chordata > Aves > Cuculiformes > Coccyzidae > Coccyzus > Coccyzus lansbergi. The sequence continues at coordinate 35,806 of JAUMJK010001458.1, read as the reverse complement.
CCGGTACCGGTTTCCCAATAGGGAAGGGTCTCCAAGACCCTCCGGTACCTGTTTCCCGATAGGGAAGGGGCTGCTGGACCCCCCCGGTACCGGTTTCCCTATAGGGAAGGGTCTCCAGGACCCTCCAGTACCGGTTTCCCGATAGGGAAGGGTCTCCTGGAACCCCCCGTTACCGATTCCCCGATTCGGGAAGGTCTGCGGGACCCCCAATACCGACACCGAGCACCTCTCCGGGGTGGGGGGGTTTGTAGGGGGGGGCGACTGGGAGCCCCGGTGGCCCCGGGGGACGGAGCACCCCTCGACGGGCGCTGAGCCCTTCCCGGCGGCGGCACCGGGAGGAGCTCAGCCGGTTCCCACCGCCTCACCGGGGCTGGGGAAGGGGGTCCCGGTGCGCCGCCCCCGCCGCCAGACGCGCCCCCCCCTCGCCTGTCTGGGGGCGGTGGCGGCGGCGGGTGCCCCCCCCCCCTCCCCGGTCGGTGCCATCCTTGAGGGTGTTGGGGAGGTTTAGGGGTGGGGAGGGGGGCACCCACGGCCACCAAAACCCGCGTGGGAGGTGGGCACAGACCCCCCTACCCCTCCCTCACTGCATCCGGGGGGGTCCCCAGGTGCTTGGGGTGCTTGGCACCCACCCCTGGAGGTGCCAGAGAGGCTCTGGGGAGGTCACGGTTGGGTTGGGGTCTTCTTAGGGTGTTGGGGGGGCTGTCGGTTTGTGATGGGTCTGTGTGTGTGTGTGTCCCCTCCAAGGATTGGGGGGTGCTTAGCACCCACCCCTGGAGGTGCTGGGGAGGTCACAGTTGGGTTGGGGGTCCTCTTAGGGTTGGGGGGGGCCTGTCAGTTTGTGATGGGTCTGTGTGTGTCCCCCCCCTCCTAGGATTGGGAGGTGCTTGGCATCCACCCCTGGAGGTGCTGGGGAGGTCACAATTGGGTTGGGGTCTTCTTAGGGTGTTGGGGGGGGCTGTCGGTTCATGATGGATCTGTGTGTGTGTGTCCCCTCCAAGGATTGGGGGGTGCTTGGCATCCATCCCTGGAGGTGCTGGGGAGGTCACAGTTGGGTTGGGGTCTTCTTAGGGTGTTGGGGGGGCCTGTCAGTTTGTGATGGGTCTGTGTGTGTCCCCCCCCTCCAAGGATTGGGGGGGTGCTTAGCACCCACCCCTGGAGGTGCTGGGGAGGTCACAGTTGGGTTGGGGTCTTCTTAGGGTGTTGGGGGGGCTGTCGGTTCATGATGGATCTGTGTGTGTGTGTCCCCTCCAAGGATTGGGGGGTGCTTGGCACCCACCCCTGGAGGTGCCAGAGAGGTTCTGGGGAGGTCACGGTTGGGTTGGGGTCCTCTTAGGGTTGTCGGTTCATGATGGGTCTGTGTGTGTGTGTGTCCCCTGCAAGGATTGGGGGGCAGCGCCTGCTGCAATCCCCCATCTCCCCTTCCCTCGCCAGCACGAGCGCTCAGGGGTGTGGCAGGGCCAGCCGGAGCATCGCTCGGCACCCATGGGTGTTGGGGAGCCCCTGGGGGGTCTCCCCACTATGCAACCCTGCACCCCCTTTGTATGAGGGGAGAGAGAGGAGCCCCCCCCCCCCCCCCCACCCCTCATCTCCTTCCCCTCCCTTCGAGCTGGTGTCGCCAGGCGGAAGCCTGGGCCCCATAAATCGTGCGTGTGTGCGACGTGCCGAGGCGCAGCACAAAGGCGAAGCGCTCGGGCACCCCTCTGTGCCCCCCCAAGCTTCCCCTGCACCCCCTTCACCCTCCGGCTTCATCCCCGCATCGGTGGCACCTCAGCGGGTGGGACACCCCCACTCCCCCAAACCATCCTCACCTCACCACTCGTCTCAGGGGTCACCTCTCCCACCTCATCACCCCAGCGGGTGGGACACCCCCAACCATCCTCACCACCCACCTCAGGGGTCACCTCTCCCACCTCATCACCCCAGCGGATGGGACACCCCCAAACCATCCTCACCTCGCCACCCACCTCAGGGGTCACCTCTCCCACCTCATCACCCACCTCAGGGGTCACCTCTCCCACCTCATCACACCCAAGGTTTGTGCCTCAAGGCCTCTCCACCTCGCCAGGGATGGCACCGAGGAGGTGCCGCTGGTGCCCGCCTGGTGCCAACTGTGGGGGTGTCACCGCCAGACACCCCAATTCCCCCTGCGCACGCGGTGCTGGCGTCCGGCTCAGGGCACGGCTGGTGGGGGCGGCTGCGGCAGAGCCGTGTCCCAGGGACTCCACGATATTTATTGTTAGGCAGTGCGGCAGCTCGGCCGCAATTAAGAGCCCGAGCGCGGCAAAGTGTCTGGATTAGATAAATTATGGGGGGAATTAGGCTCCCTGGGCCGCAGCCTGCAAATCCCAGCAACCCCACTGCCAGCCCAGCCATAAACAAGTCCCACGCGGCCCTGCGGGTCCTCTCCGGGGAGGGAGGAGGATGCCAGCAGGCTCAGCTCCCCAAAAATTGATTGCGTCTCCCGCTGCGCCACCTCCAGCGCCCTTGCGGGTCCCTGCCGAGTCCACCTGCAGCATCCAGGGTGCCAGTAGCACGTTGGGGAGCAGGGGGGTGGCTTCTCCGTGGTGCTTCTCCAGTCCTGTTGCCACGACGGAGGAGGATGAGGTGGTGCCACAGGACCAGAGAGGCCATGGGGCGCACGGAGCACCCATCCTGTAGTAGTTTTGGGGTGCTGAGGGCGAAGCCCAGGGGAGGTGTGAAGGTGGGAAGGTTTGCTTGGAGCAGTGGAGGTGGCAGGTTGTTGGTCCAGTGTTGATGCCAGGTTGTTGGTCCAGTGGCGCTTTCCGCCTGTCCCATCACCTGGTGGCAAGCGGTGAGGCCCGAGGGCACAGGAGGGACCTCGGCTGTGCCCAAGTCCTGCACATGGGGTGAAGGTGCGAGGTGGCCACGTCCCACGCAGCTTTAGGATTCGGAGAGGGGATGGCTGCATCCATGGGGTGCCCCACAGCGTGGGGGGCATGGGATGCCATCTCCCTGCTAGGGACACAGAGGTGCAGACAGCAATTTGTCCCCATTTGTGGGCCTGCAGGGTGCCCTGTGCCACGCAGGGGTAGAGCAGGGGGGTTGCAAAGTGGGGTGCGTGTGGTGCTGGTGCCTAGAGGCGCTTGGGGTGCTGCTGCCTGGCTGAGGCAGGTGGGTTTGAGCCAACCTGTGTGCAGGGAGGGCCTGGAAAGCGTGTGCAGCCACCGCTGTCGCCGCCACGCTCGCCTCTTCAAGGCGGCTTTTATCTGGCTGACTCTGTGTTCCAAGCGGTGAGAGCTGGAGCGGGTTCTCAAGAGCCCTTGTGTGAAGCGGCCTCACCCCAGGGAGCATGTCGTGTGCGAGAGGAGCTGCGGCCACGCTCGGTGCCCGCCACTGGCATCTGGGGGTGCCCGGATTGCTGGGTGAATCCCAGCTGCCGGAACACGGCACCCGGAGCTTTGCTCGGTGAATTCCAGCGGCTGAATCCCAGCGCTGGGGCTGTGCCCGGTGAATCCCAGCACCAGATCTGTGCCCGGTGAACTCCAGCTGCTGAATTCCAGCACCAGATCTGTGCCTGGTGAATCCCAGTTGCTGAATTCCAGCACTGGATCTGTGCCCGGTGAACCCCAACTACCGAATCCCAGCACCAGATCTGTGCCCGGTGAATCCCAGTGACTGAATCCCAGCACCAGATCTGTTCCTGGTGAATCCCAGTGACTGAATCCCAGCACCAGATCTGTTCCTGGTGAATCCCAGCACCAGATCTGTGCCTGGTGAATCTCAGTGACTGAATTCCAGCACCTGACCTGTGCCTGGTGAATCCCAGTGACTGAATTCCAGCACCTGACCTGTGCCTGGTGAATCCCAGTTGCTGAATCCCAGCACCAGATCTGTACCTGGTGAATCCCAGTGACTGAATCCCAGCACCAGACCTGTGCCCAGTGAATCCCATCGACTTAATTCCAGCATCAGATCTGTGCCTGGTGAATTCCAGCTACCGAATCCCAGCACCAGATCTGTACCTGGTGCCTGGTGAACTCCAGCTGCTGAATTCCGGCACCAGATCTGTGCCTGCTGAATCCAGCACCAGATCTCATCCCTGGAGCTGTGCCTGTTGAATCCCAAGTACCGGACGCAGCCCCAGGGCTGTGCCCAGCCACCTAAATCCATCTCCTGGCACCCAGAGGGCCGGCGATGGCATCACCTGTGGCAGGAGGGACGGTGGGTGCCCTGGTGGGCACCAGCTTGCAGGGTACTTGTGTCCAAGGGGCAGTTCCCCAACCTGTGCCATGTCTGATTGCCAGGCTGGAGGTGGCTAATCACCCCTCTTCACTGGTTGCCACATCCCCAGGCAGGCTGGGGGTGCTCCACCACCCCCTGCCCCATGGTTGTGCCCCGGAGTTGGGGTGCACAGCCCCTCGCTGTGGGGCTGGAGCTGTTCCCTGGGGCAGCGGGTGCCGTGCCCCATGAGTCACCGCGCTGGGCGGCACCGAAGCCTGGCAGTGTGGCCGAGACCGGTAGGGTTCCCGTGGGAGAAGGGCCGCGGCGTTTTGGTGCAGGGGTTGTCCCAGGGTGCTGGAGCCACCCATTCCTGCCCGGGCTGGTAATTGAGTCACTGGTTGCAGATTGATGGTTTAATTAAAACCCAATTAGAAACTTCATTGATCTTGTTAGCAAAGCACGAAAGTACGGGTTTTAGCGGGGATTAAAGGGATTGCGTGGCTGTCAATAGGGATGAGGGGCTTGGTGGCACCTGTAGGATGGAGTTGGGGGTCCCAGTGTGCTCAGGGAGGGTTCTCCCATCACCTTGGGGTGGGTCCCAACCCCTTCGCATCCACAGGGAGCAGTCCCCTTAGCCTGGAGAAGAGGAGGCTGAGAGAAGACCTCATTACTCTCTACAACTACCTGAAATGAGGTTGTAGATAGGAGAGAACTGGGCTCTTCTCCCAAGTGACAGGGGACAGGACAAGAGGGAATGGCCTCAAGCTCCACCAGGGGAGATTTAGGCTGGAGATTAGGAGGAAGTTTTTCCCACAGAGGGTCATTGGGCATTGGAACAGGCTGCCCAGGGAGGTGGTTGATTCACCTTCCCTGGAGGTGTTTAAGGGACAGGTGGATGAGGTCTTGAGGGACTTATTTTAGTGTTTGATAGGAATGGTTGGACTAGAAGATCTGATAGGTCTCTTCCAACCTGGTTGTTCTATGATTCTATGATTCTATGATTCATTGGTCTTGTTAGCAAAGCAAGAAGATATGGGTTTCAACTGGGATTAAAGGGATTGAGTGGCCATCAATAGGGATGAGGGGCTTGGGGGTACCTGTAGGGTGGAGTTGGGGGTCCCAGTGTGCTCAAGGAGGGTTCTCCCATCACCATGGGTTGGGCCCCCAACCCCTTTGCATCCACAGGGAGCAGCCCCCATCTCCATGGGGAACCCCAATTCCTGGAGTGAGGAGGTGGCCCCGGGGACACCACATGCTGGCGATGCCCTTTGCCACCCACACCTCGCAGCTGTGCCAAGCGCGTTGGGACTAGGACAGAAAATTAGAAACTTCATTGGTCTTGTTAGCAAAGCAGGAAGATATGGATTTTAGCTGGGATTAAAGGGATTGTGTGACCGTCAATAGGGATGAGGGGCTTGGGGGCACCTGTAGGATCGAGTTGGGGGTCCCAGTGTGCTCAAGGAGGCTTCTCCCATCACCGTGGGATGGGCCCCCAACCCCTTCGCATCCTCAGGGAGCAGCCCCCATCTCCCTGGGAATCCCAATTCCTGGAGTGAGGAGGTGGCCCTGGGGATGCTGTGTGCCGGCGATGCCTTTTGCCACCTGCACCTTGTGGCTGCACCAAGTGCGTTGGGGCAAGGGCAGAAAATTAGAAACTTCATTATCTTCATAGAATCATAGAACCAGCAGGTTGGAAGAGACCCATCAGATCATCGAGTCCAACCATTCCTATCAAACACTAAACCATGTCCCTCAGGGCCTCGTCCACCCGTCCCTTAAACACCTCTAGGGAAGGGGACTCAACCCCCTCCCTGGGCAGTTCCAGTTCCCAATGAACCAGCCCCCATCTCCATGGGGAACCCCAGTTCCTGGAGTGAGGAGGTGGCCCTGGGGACGCCGCGTGCCGACGATGCCTTTTGCCACCTGCACCTTGCGGCTGCGCCAAGCACGTTGGGGCGAGGACAGGGGGGGCCGTGGCTCCCGTGCGCGTGGGCTGCGTCGCAGGCGCTGTCTGGCGAGCTCAGCGCCGTGACTGTGCAGCGAGCGCTGTCTGCACCGGGGAGGCTGGCACGGAGGAGGGGAGGGCATCGAACCCCCCATCTCCCCGGCAGCCGAGCGGTGGGTGAGCTGCCTGTCCGTCCCTCCATCCATCCGTCCGTCCATAAGCGTAGACAGAACCGCAACGCCCCACGTGCCTTCGCCTCTCGCCGTGGCGCGGGGTGACTGGAAGGGAAGCACATAAATCAACGACACCTTTTCTTTTTTTCTTTTTTTTGTTCCCCGGCTGCTGGCGCCCGGATGCGCCGGAAAGGCGAAGCTGCCAGGGCCGAACAAAAGGTTTGGCTGGCCTGGCGTTGGGGTCCACCTTGGCCCCCCCCCAACCCTGGGGGCACCACGATGCCCTCCGCATGCCCCACTCCTCACTGTTGACATCCCCAGTGTGGGATGATGAGCTCAGCTCCAGCTCCGATGCCTATTCCTGTGCCGTGTCCGCAGCACGAGGGTCTGGATAGGGGGTCTGGTATCCCCCTCCCTGTGCCACTGGGACATGCTGCAGTGCACCAGGCACTCCCTCGTGGTGCCCAAGCGAGCGTGCGGCGCTCGGCTTAGATTTATGGGAGCGGAGAGGCCGCCCAGCTCACCGGTGGTTGCGTTTTGCCAGGTAACCAGGGTCTAGCCGGGGTCCTGGTGGGCACCGAGCCCAAACTCCGCTCGGGACGGTTGTGCCAGGGGACATCGGTCTGCCGGGCGCTGACAGGCTGCTGGAAGGTACCACTGCTTTGCAAAGCCCTGCTCTAAAAATGCAGTCGTGCAGAAGTGATGCTGCCCGTTCTCCTCCTGCGCTTAACCCTTCGGGCACTGCCACAGCTGTGGCTGCCGGAGCCCAGGAGGTTGGAGGTTGCACCCTGACCGGGGTCTCCTGGGCTGGCAGGGAGCAGGCAGCCTCTGCCCACTCGAGGGTGAGTGTTGGCGAGAAAGGAGGCTGAGCCCCTTTTTTCTGGGTGTCTGTTCGCATCCTCCTGCCTGAAAACAGGGCCCACGGGCTCTGGATCTCCTGTGCCTGAGCCAGGAATGTGGCTCTGCTGGATGGGGCTGCAGGCAGAGGTCAGGGGGCTGCAGGTAGAGGTCAAGGGGCTGAAGGCAGAGCTTGGGGGGCTGCAGGCAGAGCTCAGGGGGCTGCAGGGGATGCTCAGGGGCTGAAGGCAGAGGTCAGGGGGCTGCAGGTAGAGCTCGAGGGGTTGCAGGTAGAGCTCAGGGGGCTGCAGGCAGAGGTCAAGGGGCTGCACATAGAGCTCAGGGGGTTGCAGGCAGAGCTCGGGGGGCTGCAGGGGGTGCTCAGGGGCTGCAAGTATAGGTCGGGGGCTGCAGGTAGAGCTCATGGGCTGCAGGTAGAACTGGGGGGGCTGCAGGCAGAGTTCGGGGGGCTGCAGACAGAGCTCATGGGCTGCAGGTAGAGCTCAGGGGGCTGCAGGTAGAGCTCAGGGGGCTGCAGGGGATGCTCAGGGGCTGCAGGCAGAGGTCAGGGGGCTGCAGGCAGAGGTCGGGGGGCTGCAGGGAAAGCTCAGGGAGCTGCAGGAGCTGCTCAGAGGGCTGTAGGCAGAGTGCAAGGGGCTGCAGGCAGAGCTTGGGGATCTACAGGCAGAGGTCAAGGGGTTGCAGGCAGAGGTTGGGGGGCAACAGGTAGAGCTCGGGGGGCTGCAGGCTGAGCTTGGGGGGCTGGAGGCAGAGCCCGGGGGCTGCAGGGAAAGCTCAGGGTGCTGCAGCAATGGCATTAGGACTACTGGGGTTTGGGGACATCCAGCTGCAAGGGGTCCCGCTCCGCACCAGCAGGACTGGCGGCCACGATGCCTAAGCCGCATACAATGGGGACACAGAATCACGTCTGAAGCTGCTGCCAGAGTCCTCTGGATGTGTCCCAGGTCATGGTGGCCCCGTGACCTGGCCCATCTGGGGCTCCCCTCCAGCCTGGGAGGGTTGCTCTGCTGCCTGCACGCTCCTGGCACGTGGCGATGTTTGATTACCCCCATGGGAAGCAGGGTTGCTGCTCCTCCCCGCACGTTCTGGGGTCCCCAGTGCTGATGTGGTGATGTGGCCCAGCTCAGGAGGAGACCTGGGTGTCCCACGGGGCAGCGCTCGTTAGCGAAGCTGTTTACCAGAAACCTAATGAGCCCCAGCGTGGGGTCCCGGAGGGGTGGGACGGGGGTTCCTCAGCACTGGGTGTCACAGGGGAAGGGGCTGTTACAGCTCCCCAGTACCTTAGGACAGGGTTTCCCAGTGATGGAGCTTAGTGTCGCTCCCATGGGGTGCAGAGAGGTGAGGTTGTGCTTTCCCAAGGGGGTTACAGCTCCCCAGGACAGGGTTTCCCAGGGATTACAATCATAGAATCATAGAACAACCAGGTTGGAAGAGACCCACTGAATCATCGAGTCCAAACATTCCTATCAAACACTAACCCACGTCCCTCAGCACCTCGTCCACCCATCCCTTTAACATCTCCAGGTATCGTGAAGAGGCCTTACGGTCCATGTATAAACTACTACAGAGCCCACAGCAAAGCAGGCCCTGCTGGGCTGCCTGACCAAGTGATTGAGCCAAGTGTCACTCCCATGGGGTGTAGAGATGTGGGGTTGTGCTTTCCAAAGGGGTCTATGACTCCCCAGCACCGGGTTTCCCCTGAAGGGAGGTTGTAGAGAGGAGGGAGCTGGTCTCTTCTCCCAAGGGACAGGGGACAGGACAAGAAGGAACGGCCTCAAGCTCCACCAGGGGAGATTTAGGCTGGAGATTAGGAGGAAGTTTTTCACACAGAGGGTCATTGGGCATTGGAATAGGCTGCCCAGGGAGGTGGTTGATTCACCTTCCCTGGAGGTGTTTAAGGCACAGGTGGATGAGGTGCTGAGGGACTTGGTTTAGCGTTTGATAGGAATGGTTGGACTAGAAGATCCGATGGGTCCCTTCCAACCTGGTTGTTCTATGATTCTATGATTCTATGATTCCCAGCCCAGTGTCGCTCCCGTGGGGTGCAGAGAGGTGGAGTTGCGCTTCCCCGGGCTCCTCACTCCCCTGGCACAGCCCCAGCCGGGACGCGGCGAGCACCGCCTGCCGGTGCCCACCCTGACGTGGGGCACCCAGCTTGGAGCATCCCAGCTCTGAGTCCTGCACGGAGTTAATTGCAACTTTCTCCTTGGGGCCATTTCTTTAATAACAATCCTTTTTCTTTCCCCCCCCTCCTCTTTCTCCCCCCTCCCTTCACCTTTTCCCACCACATCAAAGAGCGAAGATGAAAGGTCCCGGTGGAGCAAGGGTGGCTGCCTCAGCACCTTCCTGGCACAGGAGTTGCCCAGCGGGTGCTGGGCTGGGGAATAGCGGCTGCGCAGCCAGGGAGGTGCCACGTGAGGCTGCACTGCCTTCCCCACGGGTGACAAGGTTGGATTTGGGTCCCCCACTCCCCCCCATCCAGTGCCCACAGCAGCTCCAGGTGTGGAGAGGTTGCCGCTTGGGTCCCACCTGTGCCAAATCTCCATGCACACAAACACCTTTTGGTTCTCAGTCTTGGTTTCTGGGGTGCTGGGGCTCCCCAAATGGTGCCGGGGGCGGTTGGGCAGGGTGGGGCGTCTGCACGCGCAGCCCTGCCCGCTGCCTGCCCAGCCCTGCCTGGAGAGACCCGGCAACGCCGGCTCCACAGCCGGCACTGCTCCTCGGGGGCCAAGGGGACACACGGGCTGGGCCAGGGGTTCTCGGGGCTGAGTTTCATTGGGTCAGGGAATGGGTTGGGTTGGAAGGGACGTCAAAGTCCATCCAGTTCCATTCCCTGCCATGGGGACACCTCCCACTGCATCAGGAGCTCCAAACCCCATCCAACCTGCCCTTGAACCCCTCCAGGGATGGGGCAGCCACCACTGCTCTGGGCAACCTGGACCAGGGCCTCCCCACCCTCTCAGCAAAACATTTCTCCCCAAGATCTCATCTCAATCTCTCCTCTTGCAGCTGAAACTGTTCCTCTTGCCTCATCTCTGCACTGAAGAGCCCCTCCCCAGCTTTCCTCAAGCCCCTTTCAGCACTAGAAGCTGCCCTAAGGTCTCCTTGGAGCCTTCTCTTCTCCAGGCTGACCAACCCCAACTCTCCCAGCCTGTCTTTGTACTGCTGCAGCTCTTGGATCATCCTTGTAGCCCTTGGATCATCCTTGCAGCCCTTGGATCATCTTTGTAGCCCCAGCATGGAGTTTGCCCTGCCAGGAGGCGAGGGGTCCTGAGCTGGAGCAATGCACCCAGCCACATGTGCCAGGATCATGGGATCTTGGGATGGTTTGGGTTGGAAGGGACGTCAAAGCCCATCTAGTGCCACCCCTGCCATGGGCAGGGACACCTCCCACTGCATCAGGGGCTCCAAGCCCCATCCAACCTGCCCTTGAACCCCTCCAGGGATGGGATCTGGGGACTCTGGTTGATGTCAAGAGAGAATCATGGAGCTATGAGATGGGTTGGGTTGAAAAGGAGCTCAAAGCCCATCCAGTGCCACCTCCTGCCATAGGCAGGGACACCTCCCAAAGCATCATAGGCTGCCCCACCCCATGAAGGATGCTCCATCTGTGTCCCAGAGGAGGCAAATAAGGGGCCCCCAAAGCTGGGGGCTGCACCGATCCTGCTGCTGAGCCGTGTGGTGGAGTAAAGGCCAGTTGGGGTCCAGTGCTGCCGCGGCAGCTTGGTGCCGAGCCAACATCTCGCAGCGTGGGCTCGTAATTAATTGGCAGGAGCAGTGGGTCAGCACCACGGCGAGGATTACGGCGGCCGGGATTGCCATCGGTCGCGGATTAGGAGCCAGCAGAGCCTCTCCTGAGTGGATCTGAGGGATTGCCGCTCCTAATCAATGTAAATGAGGCTCCCCTAGGGCCACCCTTTACGGCATTAACGAACTAACGGGATTAGTGAGAGCAGGAGGAAGAAATCCTCTCGCTGAGGCACTACGACGCGTGGCGGCTGCGGTGGGTCGGCTGCAGGAGCCAAGCTGGGGCACTGTGCCCCTAATCCTGCATCCAGGGCCGCACAGAGAGGACCAGAGGCTGCATCTCCAGTGCCTGTGGGACTCCGGAGTCCATCAGCCCCTTGGTCAAGTCAGTCTGTCTGTCCTGCTGCGTCTCTCCGCTCATAGTCTCTGGCATGTTCCCGGATCATCGAGTCCAACCATTCCCATCAATCACTAACCCATGTCCCTCAGCACCTCGGCCAACCGGCCCTTAAACCCCTCCAGGGAAGGGGACTCAACTCCCTCCCTCGGCAGCCCCAATGACCCTTTCCATGAAATATTTCTTCCTCATGTCCATCCTGACCCTCCCCTGGTGGAGCTTGAGGCCATTCCCTCTCGGCCTGTCCCTTGGCAGAAGAGCCCAGCTCCCACCTCTCCACAACCTCCTCTCAGGGACTTGCAGAGAGCAATGAGCTCTCCCCTCAGCCTCCTCTTCTCTAGGCTAAACCACCCCCCCCCAGCTCTCTCAGACACCCCTCTTCTTCTCCAGTCCCTTCACCAGCTTCATTGCTCTTCTCTGGATTCTCTTCTCATGCTTCAGGTCGTTGCTCTGTGACTTGCCCGTTCTCCAGCCTCCAGCTCCTTTTTGAGGAGGTGACGGTGTTTGAGAAGGTACAGGGGATGCCCTGACCCCCTGGAGAAGAGGAGGCTGAGAGGAGACCTCATTACTCCCTACAACTACCTGAAGGGAGGTTGTAGAGAGGAGGGAGCTGGGCTCTTCTCCCAAGTGACAGGAGACAGGACGAGAGGGAATGGCCTCAAGCTCCACCAGGGGAGATTTAGGCTGGAGATTAGGAGGAAGTTTTTCACACAGAGGGTCATTGGGCATTGGAACAGGCTGCCCAGGGAGGTGGTTGAGTCACCTTCCCTGGAGGTGTTTAAGGCACAGGTGGATGAGGTCTTGAGGGATTTGGTTTAGTGTTTGATAGGAATGGTTGGACTCGATGATCCAATGGGTCCCTTCCAACCTGGTTGTTCTGTGATTCTATGATTCTATGATTTCTCCCCCTTCCCTTGCAGCCTGCGGCGAGAGGGCTACACGGTGCAGGTGAACGTCAACGACTACCTGGACATCTACTGCCCCCACTACAACGCCTCGGTGCCCGAGCACCGGCTGGAGCAGTACGTGCTCTACATGGTGAACGCGGAGGGTTACCGCACCTGCAACACCAGCCAGGGCTTCAAGCGTTGGGAGTGCAACCGGCCCCACGCTCCCCACAGCCCCATCAAGTTCTCGGAGAAGTTCCAACGCTACAGCGCCTTCTCGCTGGGCTACGAGTTCCGCGCGGGGCAGGAGTATTACTACATCTGTACGTGGGGGGCTGGGGTGGGACCCCATCTTGCTGGGTCCCCTGCATCCCACGGCATCGCACCATCCGCTCGGGTCCTCCTGCAGCCCCTGCAGCCCATTCCTACTGATCCCTCTGCTCCACATCACCTTGTCGGGTCCCCCTGCATCCTCCTGCAGCCCCTGCATCCCATTCCAGCTGATCCTCCTGCTCCACATCAACCTACTGGGTCCTCATACAGCCCCTGCATCCCACTCCAGCTGATTCCTCTGCTCCACATCAACCTGCTGGGTCCTCCTGCAGTCCCTGCATCCCATTCCTACTGATCCCCCTGCTCCACATCACCTTGTCGGGTCCTCATACAGCCCCTTCATCCCATTCCTACTGATCTACCTGCTCCACGTCACCTTGTCCGGTCCTTATGCAGCCCCTGCCTCCCACTCCATCTGATCCCCCTGCTCCACATCATCCTGCTGGGTCCTCCTGCAGCCCCTTCATTCCATTCCTACTGATCCCCCTGCTCCACATCACCCTGTCAGGTCGTCATGCAGCCCCCGCATCCCACTACAGTTGATACCCCTGCTCCACACCACCCTGTTGGCTCCTGCATCCCAACCCAGCTGATCCCCCTGGCACTGCATCATCCTGTTGGGTCACCCCTGCATCCTCCTGCAGCCCCTGTATCCCATTCCAGCTGATCCCCCTGCTCCACATCACCTTGTTGTGTCCTTATGCAGCCCCTTCATCCCATTCCTACTGATCCCTCTGATCCACATCAACATGTCAGGTCCTCCTGCAGCCCCTGTATCCCACTCCAGCTGATCCCCCTGCTCCACATCACCTTGTCGGGTCCTCCTGCAGCCTCTGCATCCCACTCCAGCTGATCCCTCTGCTCCACATCACCCTGTGGGGTCCTCCTGCAGCCCCTTCATCACATTCCTACTGATCCCTCTGCTCCACATCAACCTGTTGGGTCCCCCTGCAGACCCTGCATCCCACTCCAACTGATCCTCCTGCCCCACATCACCTTGTTGTGTCCTTATGCAGCCCCTGCAGCCCATTCCTACTGATCCCCCTGCTCCACATCACCTTGTCAGATCCTTATACAGCCCCTGCATCTCACTCCAGCTGATCCCTCTGCTCCACATCACCTTGTCGGGTCCTCCTGCAGTCCCTGCATCCCATTCCTACTTATCCCCCTGCTCCACATCACCTTGTTGGGTCCTTATGCAGCCCCTGCAGCCCACTCCAGCTGATCCCCCTGCCCCACACCACCCTGTTGCCCCTCTCTGCATCCTCCTCCTAGCCAGGACCCCCCAACACCTCATTGCTCCTTGCACCCCATCCCCAGCAGGGTGGCTGCAGCCTCCTCCCCCACCTCCAAACTGGGCACCTTGAGCTCAGGGATAGAGGCGTGGGGAGAGTTGGGGGTGCAGTGGAGGGTGGGGGGGTGATGCAGGGGTGATGTGGGGAAGGAGAGGGGTGTGGGGGAGTGGGACGGGAGTGTGGGTGTGGGTGCTGATGGAGGATGGGGGTTCAGACAGTGCGGATGCAGGATTGAGGTGCTGGGTGTGGCTGGTGTAGGAGAGGGGTGCAGGGTGCAGGATTGAGGTTCTGGGGTGCTGCTGATGCAGGACAGGGGTACAGGGTGCAGGATTCAGGTTTTGGGGTGCTGCTGATGCATGACAGGTTCAGCATTGAGGTACTAGGGTGCTGCTGATGCAGGCCTGAGGTGCAGGGTGAAGGTTTGAGGTGCAGGGGTGCTACTGATGCATGACAGGGATGCAGGGTGCAGGATTGAGGTTCTGGGGTGCTGCTGATGCATGACGGGTTCAGTATTGAGGTGCTGGGGTGCTGCCAATGCAGGACTGAGGTGCAGGATTGGGGTGCTGGGGTGCTGCTGATGCAGGACAGGGGTACAGGGTGCAGGATTCAGGTTCTGGGGTGCTGCTGATGCAGTACGGGTGCAGGATTGAGGTTCTGGGGTGCTGCTGATGCGGGACAGGGGTGTAGGGTGCAGGATTCAGGTTTTGGGGTGCTGCTGATGCAGGACTGAGGTGCAGGATTGGGGTGCTGGGGCGCTGCTGATGCAGGACAGGGGTTCAGGGTGCTGACGCAGCTGTAGGTTCAGGGTGCAGGATAGAGGTGCAGCCACATCCCCCCCTCCCAAGTCCTGAGTGTACCCCCAGACCCCACCTTGCCCAGGGGTGCCCGGGGCAGGGGGGTCACCCACTGTGGAGCCCCCCACCCCAACCCCCAGCCCACTCTTGCCTTTGCAGCCACACCGACACACAACCACCGCCGGGCCTGCCTCAAGATGAAGGTGTTCGTGTGCTGCGCCTCCAGTGAGTACCCTCACCCTCCCCGGGGGTTGCGGCGAGCTGGGGGGGCGGCATGGCCTGCAGGGGGTCCCCATCCCTCCCAGGTCCCCTATCCCTTCTGGAGGGGTCTACGGCACATCCCCACCCCTTCCAGGTGCTCCATACCTCTTGGGTTCTTCATGCCTCCCCAGATCTCCCATCCCTTCCAGGTCCCCCATCTTTCCCAGGACCCCTCCTGGGTCCCTCATCCCTCCTGGGTGCGCATCCCTCCTGGTTTCCCCATCCCTCCTGGATCCCCCATCCCTCCTGGGTCCTTAATCCTTCTCAGGGTCCCCCATCCCTCCTGGGTCCCCATCCCTGCTGATTTCCACATCCCTCCTGGGTCCCCCATCCCTCCTGGCTCCCCCACCCCTGCTGGGATGCACCAGGCAGCTGGGGAGGATGATCCTCTCCACTGTCCCCTCTCTCCCTCTCGCAGCGTCGCACTCCGGGGAGAAGCTGGCGCCCACCCTGCCGCAGTTCACCCTGCGGCCCGAGGTGAAGATCGAGGACCTGGGTGAGTTGGGCAGAACCCGTGGCCCCCCACAGGGCCACGTCCCCCCAGCCACCACCCCAGCCCCAGGGTTGGGGTTTGGTGCCACCTCGATGTCCCCCTCACCCTTGCACTCTTTCCCATAGAAAACTTCAACCCGGAGATGCCCAAGCTGGAGAAGAGCATCAGCGGCACCAGCCCCAAGCGGGAACACTTGCCCCTGGCCGTGGCCGCCGCGCTCTTCCTCATGACGTTGTTGGTCTCCTAGCTCCCGGCACCGGGGGGTGGGGGACCCGGCCAGTGCGGCTCAGCTGAGGGGGGACCCCCCACAAAAAGCTGCCCCTCGCCAGAGCCAGTGGGGAACCAACGTGGGACCGTCCGGTGTCTCTGCTCCACCACACCCCTGCCCGGAGAAGCCACCACGCAGGGCACGGAACCATCGGTGATCCTGGATGGGACTTGAGAGGCCATGGAACATCTTGATCCCAACTGGAATTTGAGGAGCCATGGCACATGTTGAACCTAACTGGAACTCGAGAAGCCAAGGCACACGTTGATCCCAACTGGAACTGAAGGGGCCATGACACGTGTTGATCCCAACTGGAATTCAAGAGTCCATGGTACATGTTGATCCCAACTGGAATTCAGGAGTCCATGGTACCTGTTGATCCTACCTGGAATTCAAGAGTCCATGGTACATGTTGATCCCAACTGGAACTCAAGAAGCCAAGGCACACGTTGATCCCAACTGGAACTGAAGGGGCCATGACACGTGTTGATCCCAACTGGAATTCAAGAGTCCATGGTACATGCAGATCCTACCTGGAATTCCAGAGTCTGTGCTATATGTTGATCCCAACTGGAATTCAGGAGTCCATGGTATGTGTTGATCCCAACTGGAATTCGAGGAGCATGGTACATGTTGATCCCAATTGGAATTCAAGAGTCTATAACACGTGTAGTTCCCAACTGGACTGATAGGGCCATGGCACATGTTGATCCCAACTGGAATTCAAGGATCCACGGCACATGTTGATCCCAACTGGAACTCCAATATCCATGCCACACGTTGATCCCAACTGGAACTCAAGGGGCCATGACACACATTGATCCCAACTGGAATTCAAGAGGCCATAGTACATGTTGATCCCAACTGAAACTCAAGAAGCCAAGTCAGTCATTGATCTCAACTGGAATTTGAGGAGCCACAGCACACATTGAACCTAACTGGAATTCAAGGGGCCATGGTAGGTGTAGATCCCAACTGGAACTCAAGGATCCACAGCACACATTGATCCCAACTGGAATTCAGGAGTCCATGGTACATATTGATCCCAAATGGAATTCGAGGAGCACAGTACATGTTGAAGCCAAGTGGAACTCCAATATCCATGGCACAGGTTGATCCCAACTGGAACTCAAGGGGCCATGGCACACGTTGATCCCAACTGGAACTCAAGGATCCACAGCACATGTTGATCCCAACTGGAACTCAAGGATCCATGGCACACGTTGATCCCAACTGGGATTCAAGAGTCCACAGTACATATTGATCCCAACTGGAACTGAAAGGGCCATGACACGTGTTGATCCCAACTGGAATTCTAGAGTCCATGGTACACATTGATCCCAAGTGGAACTCAAGGTTCCATGGCACACGTTGATCCCAACTGGCACTCAAGAGGCCACAGTACACATTGATCCCAACTGGAACTCAAGGATCCAGCACACGTTGATCCCAACTGGAATTCAAGGATCCGCGGCACACGTTGATCCCAACTGGAACGCAACAGGCCACAGTACATGTTGATCCCATCTGGAACTCAAGGATCCATGGCACACGTTGATCCCAACTGGAACTCAAGGATCCATGGCACACATTGATCCCAACTGGAACTCAAGAGGCCACAGTTCATGTTGATCCCAGCTGGAACTCCAGGACCCATGGCACACTTTGATCCCAACTGGCACTCAAGGATCCATGGCACACGTTGATCCCAACAACTGGCACCCAAGGGGCCCTCACACGCCTCGATCCTGGCTGGAACTCTCCCCCCTCCTCACTGTTCCCGCGTCTGCGAGGACACAGCTCGGTGTTCACCGTGTCTTCTGCCAACATCAACCCTCCGAGTGCTGCCCGCATTCCCGGAGCTGGGATGGGAGCCGCAACGAGGCTGCCTGGCAAGGGCAGGGAGGCGCGGAGCTGGGCGGCCTGTACATACCTATCTAGAGAGCTATACATACTGTACAGAGAGCGACTATATAGAGATATCTATCCTGTACCATAGGCAGCGGTGCCGGCCCCGGCGCTGGCTTTGTACATAAGTTGAACGTGTTGGATTTTTCCTCGTCTTCCGTGAAGACCCGACCTATGCAAACGCACAGACACTTTTTAGGGAAAAACAAAACGAAACGAAACAAAAAAAAAAAAAAAACAAGACAACCAACTCAACCTTTTTTTCAAGTGCTTTGGCTGGTGATTTTCATATTCTGCTCTTAGTCTATTAAAAAAAATTAATAAAAGGATAAAAAAAAAAGAAAAAGAATGATGACCGTCACGGCAGCGTAAGGAATTCAGGTTTAAACTGGACATTGGGGAAAAATATTTCTTGGAAAGGGTGATTGGGCAGTGGAACTGCCCAGGGAGGAGGTTGAGTTGCTTTCCCTGGAGGGGTTTAAGGTGTGGGTGGACGAGGTGCTGAGGGACATGGGTTAGTGATTGATGGGAATGGTTGGACTCGATGATCCGATGGGTCTCTTCCAACCTGGTGATTCTATGATTCTATGATTCTATGATGGAGACGAGAGCAGGCACAGGGGAACCCTCACCATCCTTGCTGCCTGCATGGGGAGTGACCTTATAGTGACTTTCCAAAACCGGAAGGGGACGGGAAAGCTGGAGAGGAACTTTTTACAAGGGCTTGGAGTGATAGGATGAGGGGAATGGCTTTAAATTGGAAAGGGGAAAGAGTTGGATTGGACATTGGGGAGAAATTCATCACAATGAGGGTTTGGAGGCTCTGGCTCAGATTGCCCAGAGCAGTGGTGGCTGCTCCATCCCTGGAGGGGTTCAAGGGCAGGTTAGATGGGGCTTGGAACCCCTGATCCAATGGGAGGTTCCCATAGGCAGAGAGTGGAACTGGATGGGCTTTGAGGTCCCTTCCAACCCAAACCAGCTCATAATTCCATGCTTCTCACTTGACAGCAACTAGAACCCCCAGATCCCATCCCTGGAGGGGTTCAAGGGCAGGTTGGATGGGGCTTGGAGCCCCTGATGCAGTGGGAGGTGTCCCTGCCCAGGGCAGGGGTGAGACTGGATGACCCTTGAGGTCCTTTCCAACCCAAACCGTTCCAGGATTCTATGACTCTATGTGCCGGCGGGGGGGCCTGTGGGAATCCCCATGTCTGGTTTTGCTGGCGTGCCAGCTCTTGCCAGTGTCGGGGGGGATGTGACACATGCCTGTCTGCACCCTCGGCTCCTCCAGCCAGACAATGGGATGCGTGGGCAGGAGATCTGCTGCTGGTGGGGGTCACATCGGGGCATGTTGATGGGGTATTGGAGGAGTGGGGTGCCCCACTGGTGCCCCACAGCACCATTGGGTGCAGGGGATCAGCCGTGTGTGCCCTGCTGAGTTAGGGGGTCCCAGTGCGCCCAGAAGAAGGGGGGGATGCCACCCTCCCTGTGTGGGGAGGGGACTGATGTGGATGGGGTGATGCCCACAGAGTGTTGCTGGGTCATTCAGGACTGTCAGTCTGACCTGAGCAAGTCCAGAGAAGAGCGACAAGGCTGGTGAAGGGGTTGGAGAACAGAACCTATGAGGAGCGGCTGAGAGAGCTGGGGTTGTTTAGCCTGGAGAAGAGGAGGCTGAGGGGAGACCTCATTACTCTCTACAACTACCTGAAAGGAGGTTGTGGAGAGGAGGGAGCTGGGCTCTTCTGCCAAGGGACAGGGGACAGGACAAGAGGGAATGGCCTCAAGCTCCACCAGGGGAGATTTAGGCTGGAGATTAGGAGGAGGTTTTTCACAGAAAGGGTCATTGGGCATTGGAATAGGCTGCCCAGGGAGGTGGTTGATTCCCCTTCCCTGGAGGGGTTTAAGGCACAGGTAGATGAGGTGCTGAGGGACATGGTTTAGTGTTTGATAGGAATGGTTGGACTCGATGATCCGATGGGTCTCTTCCAACCTGGTTGTTCTAGGATTCTATGATTCACAGAATCATAGAATCACCAGGTTGGAAAAGACCCATCGGCTCATCGAATCCAACAACTGGAAGAGTATTGGAGCTGTGTTTGTGTCCTGACCCTGCAACCCATGGCTTGGGGGACCCCCCCAGTGCCCACAGAAGGGGGACAACCATCCTCTTGTGAGGCACTTGGGGGGCTGCAGCCCCTCTTCCAGCGTCCCTGCAGCCGTCACGGTGAGGTGGCCGCTCTCCCCACACCCCAGCGGGCGCTGCAGGGCGGTGGCTGGGCGTCCCACCAGCCCGGGCTTGTCTGGGTGCAGAAAGAGCTGGGGAACCAGTCAGACGGGTCCTCCCAGTGCTCCCAGCAAGCGCTGGGCTCCCCACGTCCCCCACTCGCGCTCCCGCAGGCCTGGCCTGTTGTGGGGCTGAGGATCGTGGCCTACATCCCCATCCCTGGGGACTCGCTGTGACACCCGTCTGAGTTGGCTATGGGCTATGTGGGGCAATCGGGGTCTATCTGGGGCACCCAGACTCTACCTGGAGTGGCCAGGGTCCACCCAGGGTGGCCACCAGTGTCCATATGGGGTGGCCCAGGGTCCATCTTGGGTGGCCAGGGTCCATCTGCAGTGGCCTTGTTCTATGTGGGGTACCCAAGGTCCGTCTGGACTGGCCAGGGTCCACCCATGGTGGCCACCAGGGTCCATTTGGGGTGGCCCAGGGTCTATCTGGGGTGGCCATGGTCCATTTGCAGTGGCCCTGGTCAATGTGGGGCACCCAGACTCTACCTGGAGTGGCCAGGGTCCACCCAGAGTGGCCACCAGGGTCCATTTGGGGTGGCCCAGTGTCCATTTGGGGTGGCCCAGGGTCCATCTGGAGTGGTCAAGGATCATCCAGGGTGCCACCAGGGTCTATCTGGTGTGGCCATGGTCCATTTGCAGTGGCCATGGTCAACGTGGGTCACCCAGGGTCTGTCTGGGGTGGCCAGGGTCCACTCAGGGTGGTCACCAGTGTCCATTTGGGGTGGTCCAGGCTCCATCTGGGGTGACCAGTGTCTGTCTGGCATGGCCAGGGTCTGTCTGGGGCACCCAGGGTTTGTTTGGAGTGGCCACCAGCACTGCCAAGGTCCATGTTCCTCTGGCTGCTGCCTGCCAGGGACCACCCAGACCCCCCCGTCTCAGTGTAGGTCTGTGTTGGTGACACGTGGCACATTGGGCAACCGAGCCCGGCACAGCCCTGTTAGCCAGCACCTCGTGTCAGGGAGCAGGGCGTGGCGTTGGCTACACCAGTACTGCAATCTCTGCTTGCCAAATCCCTCCTACCGCTTGCCACCTCCTTGGCCCTGCTCCTACGGCACCTCTGCCAGCTTGGTGGGGACCAGCCACCCAGCCCTGTCCCGCTAGGTGCCCTCAGGCAAGGTGCAGCATGGCAGTCCCAGAGCCTCCTGGGTTGCTGGCACCGGGGATCCTCAAGCCCTGCTGCCCCAAGGCAATGGGGAGACCTTGTTGTGACCCCAGTGCCAGGAATCACAGAATCGTAGAATCACCAGGTTGGAAAAGACTCATTGGATCATCAAGTCCAACCATTCCCATCAATCACTAACCCATGTCCCTCAGCACCTCGACCACCCACACCTTAAACCCCTCCAGGGAAGGGCACTCAACCCCCTCCCTAGGCAGCCTCTGACACTGACCAATCACCCTTTCCAGGAATTATTTTTTCTTAATGTCCATCCTGACCCTCCCCTGGTGGAGCTTGAGGCCATTCCCTCTCAACCTGTCCCCTGTCCCCTGGGAGAAAAGCCCAGCTCACTTCTCTCCACAACCTCCTCTCAGGGAGTTGCAGAGAGCAATGAGGTCTCCCCTCAGCCTCCTCTTCTCCAGGAGAAACCCCCTCCCCAGCTCTCTCAGACACTCCTCTTCTTCTCCAGCCCCTTCACCAGCTTCCTTGCTCTTCTCTGCACTCTCTCCAGAGCCTCAACATCCTTCTTGTGGGGAGGGGCCTACAACTGACCCCAGGATTTGAGGAGCTGTCCCACCAGTGCCGAGACATGCTTGGATGCTCCTTGGGTTGCTGGGAGGGCTCCTCCAGCCCTGACAGCAGGTTCTGGGTACAATATGTGTGCTTGGAGCGAGCAAGTGGTATGAGATACTACATCACCACATGGTCGCAAGCATCGTCTCCAGGCAGGGTTGGGTGCATCCTGCTCTCTGGACGAACGTGTAAGGACCTGGCGTGGCCGGGCAGCCTCGGGGCCGCGGCTCTGCCACGCGCAGCCCAGCGTTGAGGCCGTGCCTACCTGCACGCAGGCATCGCATCACGTCACCGCGGCCTTCGCTCTCGGCCACGGACTGGACAGCTCCTCTTCCTCCCCCAACACCGGTGACGTCAACCCGGGCAGGGGTTGGGGTGCAGCTGGGTGTCCCGAGCCAAGAAACCACAAGTGGTTTGTCACGAGCCTCGGCGGCCTCTGGCCAGCCCCACCTGCCCCACGCTCCTCCGCTGAGTGTGTTTACAGCGTGAAACACCTTCACCTTTGTCCTGCAAGCTGCAGCCGGCACAGGAGCCCTGCCTGCACCCTTGTCCCGCTGTCACACAGGGATGTCCCCAACCCCACATGCACCAGGTGACACGGACGTGACCATGAGCAGGTGGCCGTGCGCCCATCCTGATGGTCACCTTGTCCCTACCAAGGCTCCATCCCACCATGGAACCAGTATGAGGAGGTCACAGGGCACCCTCCAGTTCTGGTTTGTTCCAGGTGGACAGGACAGGCCGAGAGGGAATGGCCTCAAGCTCCACCAGGGGAGGGTCAGGATGGACATTGGGAAAAAATATTTCGCAGAAAGGTTCATTGGGCAGTGGAACTGCCCAGGGAGGGGGTAGAGTCCCCTTCCCTCGAGAGGTTTAAGGGACAGGTGGAGGAGGTGCTGAGTGACATGGGTTAGCGATTGATGGGAATGGTTGGACTCGATGATCCGGTGGGTCTCTTCCAACCTGGTGATTCCATGATTCTATGATTCTACACCGGAGCCTTCAGCAGCTCTCCGGTTACCTGTGTGGTGCCAGGGGAGCGTTCCTCGCACGACTGCAGCGACGGGCATGCAACATTACCCACAATCAATGGATCATTATGTAATAAACAAGAGGAAAGTTGTTTTGCAAATGCGGCTGACTTATCGCTTCACGACACGGCAGGCGAAGCCTTAACAAGGATGGATGGATGGACGGATGGATGGATGGAGTAGCAGCGGCCACGTGACTCCCCACGCAGCCGGCAGCCCCCACACGGAGACTGGGGTGCAGGGGGAGTTTCAGACTGTTGAGCAGATGGAGATGGGGGAGCAGAGTGGGGGCATACGTGCAGGGTGCAGGACATGGGGTGGGGGACGTGTGCAGGTTGGAGAATGCATTCAGGGTGTAGGTTCCTTTAGGATGGTATGGGAGACATGTGTGGGGTGCAGGTCACATGGGGTGCGGGACAAGTCCAGAGAAGAGCGACGAAGCTGGTGAAGGGGCTGGAGAACAGGCCCTATGAGGAGCGGCTGAGAGAGCTGGGGGGGTTTATCCTGGAGAAGAGGAGGCTGAGAGGAGACCTCATTACTCTCTACAACTACCTGATAGGAGGTTGTAGAGAGGAGGGAGCTGGGCTCTTCTCCCAAGGGACAGGGGACAGGACAAGAGGGAATGGCCTCAAGCTCCGCCAGGGGAGATTTAGGCTGGAGATTAGGAGGAAGTTTTTCCCACAGAGGGTCATTGGGCATTGGAATAGGCTGCCCAGGGAGGTGGTTGATTCCCCTTCCCTCGAGGTGTTTAAGGGACGGGTGGATGAGGCCTTGAGGGACTTGGTTTAGTGTTTGATAGGAATGGTTGGACTAGAAGATCCGATGGGTCTCTTCCAACCTGGTTGTTCTATGATTCTATGATTCATGCAGGGTGTGGGGCACTTGGGGAAGGGGATGTGTGCAGGTTGGAGGATGCATGAAGGGTGCAGGATGCACATAGGGTAGGGGACACCAGGCTCCATCTGGGGTGGCCAGGGTCTGCCTAAGGTGGCCCAGGGTCCATCAGAGGTGGCCAGGGACCATCTGCAGTGGCCAGGGTATATGTGGGGCACCCAGAGTCTGTCTGGAGTGACCATGGTCTACCTAAGGTGGCCACCAGGGTCCGTCTGGAGTGGCCAGGGTCTGCCTAAGGTGGCCCAGGGTCTATCTGGGGTGGCCATGGGGTGGGAGATGTGTGCAGGGTGCAGGATGCACATAAGGTTGGGGACACCAGGCTCCATCAGAGGTGGCCCAGGGTATATCTTCACTGGCCATGGGTCTATGTGGGGCACCCAGGGTCTGTCTGGAGTGGTCACAGTCCACCAAAGGTGGCCACTAGGGTCCATCTAGGGTGGCCAGGGTCTGCCTAAGGTGGCCCAGGGTCCATTTGGGGTGGCCTTGGGGTGGGGGACATGTGCAGGTTGGAGGATGCATGCAGGGTACAGGATGCACGTAGGGTGGGGGACACCAGATTCCATCTGGGGTGGCCCAGGTTCCATCTGAAGTGACCAGCATCCATCTGCAGTGGCCATGGGTCTATGTGGGGCACTCAGGATCTGTCTGGAGTGGCCAGGGTCCACCAAAGGTGGCCACCAGGGTCCATCTGGGGTGACCAGGGTCTGCCTAAGGTGGCCCAGGCTCCATCTGGGGTGGCCTCCCCTTGTCCTGGTGGGTTCGGGAGGGTCCCAAGCATTGGTGCTGGTACCAGTCAGTGTGGTTGGAGAGGTACAGGTGCCGGTACCACCCCCGGTACCGATAGGTGTGAGGGATCCCAGGTGTCGGTGCCGGTACCGGTGGGTGTGAGGGACCCCAGGTGCCACCCCCGGTCCCGGTGGGTGCGGGAGGGTCCTGGGTGTTGGTGCCAGTACCAGTGGGTGTGAGGGATCCCAGGTGTCGGTGCCGGTACCGGTCAGTGTGATTGGGGAGACACAGGTCCCAGGTGCTTCCCCAAGTCCCAGTGGGTTCTGGAGGGCCCCAGGTGCCACCCCCTATCCCAGTGGGTGCAGGAGGGACCCATGTGTCTCCCCCTGTCCCGGTGGGTTTAGGAGGGTCCTGGGTGTTGGTGCCGGTACCAGTGGGTGTGAGGGACCCCAGGTGCCACTCCCGGTACCTGTGGGTGTGATTGGGTAGACACGGGTCCCAGGTGAGTCCCCAAGTCCCAGTGGGCTCGGGAGGGCCCCAGGTGCCACCCCGTGTCCCGGTGGGTTGGGAAGGGTCCTGGGTGTTTGTGTCGGTCCCAGTGGGTGTGAGGGACCCAGGTGCCACCCCCGGTACTGGTGGGTGTGAGAGACCCCAGGTGCCACCCCCTGTCCTGGTGGGTATGAGGGCCCCAGGTGCCACCCCCTGTCCTGGTGGGTATGAGGGCCCCAGGTGCCACCCCAGGCACAGGTGGGTTTGGGAAGGTCCCGGTGGCTTCAGGAGGACCCCGGGTGCCACCCAAGGTACCGGTGGGTGAGGGAGGGTCCCGGTGGGTTCGAGAGGGTCCCAAGTATCGGTGCTGGTACCGGTCAGTGTGGTTGGAGAGACAGGGGTGCCAGTGCCACCCCCGGTACCGGTCAGTGTGAGGGATCTCAGGCGTCGGTGCCGGTACCGGTGGGTGTGAGGGACCCCAGGTGCCACCCCCGGTCCCGGTGGGCGTGAGGGACCCCAGGTGTCAGTACCGGTACCGGTCAGTGTGATTGGGGAGACATGGGTCCCAAGTGCCTCCCCAAGTCCCAGTGGGTTCAGGATGGACCTATGTGTCTCCCCCTGTCCCAGTGGGTGCAGGAGGGACCTGGGTGTTTGTGTCGGTCCCGGTGGGCGCGAGGGACCCCAAGTGCCACCCCTGGTCCCGGTGAGTGTGATTGGGTAGACACGGGTCCCAGGTGCCTCCCCAAGTCCCAGTGGGTTCGGGAAGGACCCAGGTGGCACCCCCAGTACCAGTCAGTGTGAGGGACCCCAAGTGCCACCCCCGGTCCCGGTGAGTGTGATTGGGTAGACACGGGTCCCAGGTGCCTCCCCAAGTCCCAGTGGGTGCGGGAGGGACCCAGGTGCCACCCCCGGTCCCGGTGGGCGCGAGGGACCCCAAGTGCCACCCCCGGTCCCGGTGAGTGTGATTGGGTAGACACGGGTCCCAGGTGCCTCCCCAAGTCCCAGTGGGTTCGGGAAGGACCCAGGTGCCACCCCCAGTACCAGTCAGTGTGAGGGACCCCAAGTGCCACCCCCGGTCCCGGTGAGTGTGATTGGGTAGACACGGGTCCCGGGTGCCTCCCCAAGTCCCAGTGGGTTGGGGCAGGTCCCGGTGGCGTCGGGAGGGTCCCTGGCGCCGGTGCTCGCCCTCCCCCCGCCCCATCCCGTGTTGTTGTTGTGTCCGGGCCCCGGTGCGCGGGGCGGGGCGGCGGCGGCGGGGCCGTTCTTAAAGGCTGGGGGAGCGGTCGGTGCCGGTGGAGCCTGCGCCCCGCGGAGCGCATGGAGCGGCTGGGGGTGTCGCTGGCCCTGCTGGGGCTCGCCTGGTGTTGGGGGGCGGCGGCCGCCGAGCGCCACACGGTCTTCTGGAACAGCTCCAACCCCCGGTAAGTGCCACCAGCCGCCGCCGCCACCGAGCCCCGAGGGCGCGCACCGAGCCAGCTCCCGGGCCCCTTTGTCCCTTTGGGGCAAGGGGAGGGGAATCCCGGTGTGGGACATGGGGAGGGGGGGTGGGGGGTGGGGGGTGCTGAGCCCGGTGCATGGAGCGACGGGGCCGGTTTTTAACTCCGGAGAGGTTGAGGGGGGTGGGGGTGGGGAGGGGGAGTCGCGGGGTTTAACCCCAGAGGCCCCGGAGCTGAATCAAGGAGCTGAGCCCCCGGTGCACGGTTGGATCACGGGGCTGAAGCCGGTGCTGAGCTCGGTGCACGGTTCGGTCCCGGGATTGAGCCTCCGGTGCTGAGCTCGGTGCACGGGATCGGTCCCGGGGCTGAGCCCCCGGTGCTCGGTTCGGTCCCGGGACTGAGCCCCCGGTGCTGAGCCCCGGTGCCTGGTTAGGTCACGGAGCTGGACCCGGTTCTGAGCTCAGTGCACGGGATTGGTCCTGGTGCTCGGTTCGGTCCCGGGACTGAGCCTCCGGTGCTGAGCTCGGGACTGAGCCCCTGGTGCTCGGTTCGGTCCCGGAGCTGAATCCCAGAGCTGAGCCCGGTTCTGAGCTCAGTGCACGGTTCGGTCTCGGAGCTGAATCCCGGTGCTCGGTTCGGTGCCGGGACTGAGCCTCCGGTGCTGAATCCCGGAGCTGAAGCCGGTTCTGAGCTCAGTGCACGGTTGGGTCTCGGAGCTGAATCCCGGTGCTGAGCCCCTGGTGCTCGGTTGGGTCCCGGAGATGAATCCTGGGACTGAATCCCGGTGCTGAGCCCCCGGTGCTCGGTTGGATCCCGGGGCTGAGCCCCCAGAACAGAGCCTGGTGCGCGGTTCGGCCCTGGGGCTGAATCCCGGGCTCTGAATCCCGGTGCTGAGCCCCCGGTTCACGGTTGGATCCTGAGGCCGAGCTCGGTGCTGAGCTCGGTACACCGGTTGTTCAAGGGCCGAATGCCGGTGCTGAGCCCCTGGTGCACGGTTGAGTCCTGGGGTTGAATCCCGGGGCTGAGCCCCTGGTGCTCGGTTGGATCCTGAGGCTGAGCTCGGTGCTGAGCTCGGTGCCCGGTTGGGTCTCGGAGCTGAACCCCGGGACTGAATCCCGGTGCTGAGCCCCCGGTGCTCGGTTCCTCCCAGGGCTGACTGAGCTCGGCGCGTAGTTCGGTGCCGGTTCTGAGATCCGGAGCTGAGCCCAGTGCTCGGTTGGGTCCTGGAGCTGAGCTCGGTCCAGTAGCTGAATCCCGGGGGCTGAATCCCGGGGCTGAGCCCCTGGTGCTCGGTTGGATCCTGGGGCTGAGCTCGGTGCTGAGCCCCCGGTGCACGGTTCGGCCCAGTAGCTGAATCCCGGGGGTTGAATCCCGGGGCTGAGCCCCTGGTGCTCGGTTGAATCCCGGTGCTGAGCTCGGTGCTGAGCTCGGTACACGGTTGGGTCCCGGTTCTGAGCCCGGAACCGAGCTCGGTGCGCGGTTGGGTCCCAGTGGAGAGCCCCCGGTGCTCGGTTGGGTCCCGGTGCTGAGCCCCGGAGCTGAGCCCAGTGCCCGGATCAGTCCCGGTGCTCGGTTGGGTCCCTGTACTGAGCCCCGGAGCTGATCCCGGTGCTCGGTTGGGTCCCGGTGCTGAGCCCCGAACCGAGCTCAGTGCACGATTCTGTCCCAGAGCTGAGCCCCGACGGGTTGGGGGGGGGGGGGTGTCCCGGTGTTTAACCCCCTCAGTGCTGAACCCCCCACCCCCACCCCTCCATCGGTCCGGTCCAGGTGCCGGGGGGGCCCTTTCCGTTCCCAGAGCCGAACGGGGGCCTCTTCCTTCCCCACCGGGTCGGGGGGGGGGGGGGGGGGGGGGGTGGCGGCGGCGCCGGGACTCGGGGAAGCGCTGTTGACAAACACGGGGCTGGCTCCGGGCGGGGGGGGGGGTGGGAGGGGGGTGGTATGGGCTGGGACAGGGATAGGAGCCCCCACACAGCCTGGGGGGGCTTTGGGGTGACCCCCAGCCATGGCGCTGGAGCACCAACCCATAGGGGTCCTGCCTGGGGATGCAACCCCCAGGCTTTGGGGAGCCCCTCTCACCCCCCACCCATGACCCCCAGGCTTTGGGGAGCCCCCCCCTGCCTCCCACCCATGACCCCCAGGCTTTGGGGAGCCCCCCCCTGCCTCCCACCCATGACCCCCAGGCTTTGGGGTTCCCCCCTCACCCCCCGACTGTGACCCTCAGGCTTTGGGGTGCCCCACACCCAGGCACCAGCCACCCCCCCCCCCCCCAGGCTGTAGAAGTGACCCCCTCCCAGGCTTTGGGGTGCCCCCCTTGCCCTCCAACTGTGACCCCCAGGCTTTGGGGTTCCCCCCTCACCCCCCGACTGTGATCCTCAGGCTTTGGGGTGCCGCACACCCAGGAACCAGCCCCCCCCAAGGCTGTAGAAGTGACCCCCCCCAGGCTTTGGGGTGCCCCCCTCACCCTCCAACTGTGATCCTCAGGCTTTGGGGTGCCCCACACCCAGGCACCAGCCCCCCCCCCCCAGGCTGTAGAAGTGACCCCCCCCAGGCTTTGGGGTGCCCCCCTCACCCCCTGCCTGTGACCCCCAGGCTTTGGGGTGCCCCCCTCACCCTCCAAATGCGACCCCCAGGCTTTGGGGTGCCCCCCTCACCCTCCAACTGTGACCCCCAGGCTTTGGGGTGCCCCCCTCACCCCCCCATCCGTGATCCTCAGGCTTTGGGGTGCCCCCCTCACCCTCCAACTGTGACCCCCTGGCCTTGGGGTGACCCCCTTGCCCCCCAACTGTGATCCTCAGGCTTTGGGGTGCCCCCCCTTGCCCCCCGACTGTGATCCTCAGGCTGTGGGGTGACCCCCTCACCCTCCAACTGTGACCCCCCTGGCCTTGGGGTGACCCCCTTGCCCCCCAACTGTGATCCTCAGGCTTTGGGGTGACCCCCCTTGCCCCCCGACTGTGATCCTCAGGCTGTGGGGTGACCCCCTCACCCTCCAACTGTGACCCCCTGGCCTTGGGGTGACCCCCTTGCCCCCCGACTGTGATCCTCAGGCTTTGGGGTGACCCTTCACCCTCCAACTGTGTTCCTCGGGCTTTGGGGTGACCCCCTCACCCTCCAACTGTGATACTCAGGCTTTGGGGTGACCCCCTCACCCACTGACTGTGACCCCCAGGCTTTGGGGTGCCCCACACTCAAGTACTAGCCCCCCCTGCCCAGGCTATAGGGTTGACCCTGAGGCCTTGGGGTGGCCCCCTGACTGTGACCCCTCAGGCTTTGGGGTGCCCCACACCTGGGTACTACCCCCCACTTCCAAGGCTGTAGAAGTGATCCCCCCAGGCTTTGGGGTGCCCCACATCCAGGTACCAGCCCTCCCCCCCATGGTTTTGGGGTGCAGGAAAAGGGGGTTCTCCCCAAGCCTGTCCCTCCTGGAGCTGATCATAGAATCATAGACTTGGAAAAGACTCATCGGATCATGGAGTCCAACCATTCCCATCAATCACTAACCCATGTCCCTCAGGACCTCGGCCACACAGCCCTTTAGGCGACTCAACCCCCTCCCTGGGCAGCCTCTGACACTGCCCAGTGACCCTTTCCAGGAAATATTTTTTCCTGATGTCCATCCTGAGCCTCCCCTGGTGGAGCTTGAGATCATTCCCTCTTGTCCTGTCCCTTGGCAGAAGAGCCCAGCTCCCTCCTCTCCACAACCTCCTCTTAGGGAGTTGCAGAGAGCAAGGAGCTCTCCCCTCAGCCTCCTCTTCTCCAGGAGAAACCCCCCCAGCTCTCTCAGACGCTCCTCTTCTTCTCCAGCCCCTTCACCAGCTTCAATGCTCTTTCTGGACTCACTCCACAGCCTCAACATCCTTCTTGTGGGGAGGGGCCCACAACTGACCCCAGGATTCGAGAAGAGGTCTCCCCAGGGCCGAGTCCAGAGGGAGAAGAACCTCCCTGGCCCTGCTGGCCACACCAGGTCTCATCCAAGCCAAGATGCCCTTGGCCTTCTTGGCCACCTGGGTACACTGCTGCCTCCTCTTCAACCAACACCCCCCCCCCCCCAGGTCCTTCTCCTCCAGGCACTTTCCAGTCAGACTTCTCCTAGTCTGGAGCTGCTCAGGGTTGTTGTGCCCCAAGTGCAGGATCTGCCATTTGGCCTCGTTAACCCTCCTGCCGTTGGTCTCAGCCCATGGATCCAGCCTGGTCAGATCCCTTTGGAGCCTCCCAACCCTCCAGCAGATCCAGCTTCCACCCAGGATTCGAGGTTCGGTCTCCCCAGGGCCGAGTCCAGAGGGAGAAGAACTTCCCTGGCCCTGCTGGCCACGCCGGCTCTGATCCAAGCCAAGATCCCTGTTTCCTTCCTGCTCCAGGTTCTTCCAGAGCGATTACACGGTGGAGCTGCGCCTCAACGACTACTTGGACATCATCTGCCCACACTACGAGGAGGGGAGCGTGGACCCCCAGCTCATGGAGCGTTACACCCTCTACCTGGTGGAGCTGGAGGACTACCAGAGCTGCAAACCCAGCTCCAAGGAGCAGATCCGCTGGGAATGCAACAAGCCCAGCGCCCTCCACGGCCCCGAGAGGTTCTCGGAGAAGTTCCAGCGCTTCACCCCCTTCTCGCTGGGCAAGGAGTTCAAGGAAGGGCACAGCTACTACTACATCTGTGAGTGCCTGGGTTGGGGGTCCCTGCAATGGGGCGGGGGGGGGGGGGGGTCCCCTGCAATGAGACTGGGGTCCCTGCTGGGCACCCCCCACCCCCCCTAACCTGGAAGGAGTTCAAGGAGGGGCACATCTACTATTAAATCTATGAGGACTGGGGTCCCTGCAATGGAGTTGGGGTCCCTGCTGGGCATCCCTCACCTCCCTAACCTGGAAGGAGTTCAAGGAAGGATACATCTACTATTAAATCTATGGGGATTGGGGTCCCTGTAATGGGGATTGGGGTCCCTGTAATGGGGATTGGGGTCCCTGCTGGGCATCCCCCA
This sequence comes from Coccyzus lansbergi, assembly GCA_033558105.1. Taxonomy (NCBI): domain Eukaryota; kingdom Metazoa; phylum Chordata; class Aves; order Cuculiformes; family Coccyzidae; genus Coccyzus; species Coccyzus lansbergi. Next base: position 4,698 of record JAUMJK010001458.1, on the reverse strand, counting down.
CCCCCCTAACCTGAAAGGAGTTCAAGGAGGGGCACAGCTACTATGAAATCCATGGGGTTTGGGGTCCCTGCTGTGGGGTTGGGGTCCCTGCTGGGCTTCCCCCACCCCCTAAGTCACAAGTTCAAGAAGGGGCACAGCTACAATTGAGAGGGAGTTCAGGGGGTCCCTGTAGTGGGTTTGGGGTCCCTGCAATGGGTCTGGGGTCCCTGCTGGGCATTCCCCATTCCCATAAGTCACAAAGAGTTCAGGAGAGGCACAGCTTCTATTAAATCTATGGGGTTGGGGGTCCCTCTAGTAGGGTTGGGGGTCCCTCTAGTAGGGTTGGGGTCCCTGCAATGGGTCTGGGGTCCCTGCCAGGCTCCCCCCACCCCTCTAATTTGCATCCTCCCCCCCTCCCCCGGCAGCCCAACCCATCCATCACCATGGTGAAGCTTGCCTGAGGCTGAAGGTGACAGTGGCCGGCAAGGGCAGTGAGTATCACCTGGAATTATATTTTGGGATGTGATTTAAGTTATTTGGTCAATGGTCTAAAAACTAAACCCCTCCTAGGGCTGGGGTCTACCTCACCCGCCCACGGGGACCCCAGTTCCTCTAGATCCTGGGGAAAAAGGGGACCCTGGAAACTGTGATGATGATGATGATGATGGCAGCAAAGATCAGACCATGTGCCTTTAAAGCCCTTGTTGATCGCTGCTCGTTGTTTGTTTTCTTCCTCGATGGAATAACTTGAGTAAAACCTGATTTCATGGAGTATTCGAGCATTTGGGCTTTTATGACGATTTTGGTTAAAACTCCTTGAATAAAACTTGTCTTCATGGAGTATTTGAGAGTTTGGGCTTTCGTGCTCATTGTGTCTGATGCTAAAAATCCTTGTGTAAACCTGGATTTTGCAGAGTATTCAAGAATTTGGGGGGTTGTGTTGTTTTTGGCTAAAATTTTGGCCTGAATATTTGAGAATTTGAGCTTTTTTGCCCCCCTTTGTGGTAAATCCCCCCCCCCCTTTCCGTGCCCTGCTTGGCCTTTCCGGAGCTGAGTCACGGCCAAGCGTGGCCTCTTGCCAGTCCCGGGGTGTGGATTCCTTTGGCTTTGCTGGGAGAGGTGCCGGTGGTGGCTTCGGGGTGGGGGGGCCCCCGATCCTGGGTGAAACCTGGTTCCAGGGGGAGGAGAGGTGGGGGGGGGTCAGGGTGCTGTGCCCCTCCCTGCCTGACCCTGTGTTTGCTTTGCAGTTCAGGCACCGCCTGCCCCCCCGGCTTCTACCCAGAAAGGGAGGATCCAGGCAGGTAGGTTGGTGGCTGCAGGTGTGGGGCTGGAGAGAAGTGGGGCTGAGCACAGATTACACTCCTGGGGGGGCTGAAGAGTTGGGGGGCAGCAAGTTTGGGGGGCCACGATGGTGGTTTTGGGGCACAGCAGGGATGCTCACAGCTCCTTAGAAAGTTTGCAGATGATACTAAACTGGGTGGAAGTGTGGATCTGCTGGAGGGTTGGGAGGCTCCAAAGGGATCTGACCAGGCTGGATCCATGGGCTGAGACCAACGGCAGGAGGGTTAACGAGGCCAAATGGCAGATCCTGCACTTGGGGCACAACAACCCTGAGCAGCTCCAGCCTAGGAGAAGTCTGGCTGGAAAATGCCTGGAGGAGAAGGACCTGGGGGGGTTGGTTGAAGAGGAGGCAGCAGGGGCCCAGGTGGTCAAGAAGGCCAAGGGCAGCTTGGCTTGGAGCAGACCTGGCATGGCCAGCAGGGCCAGGGAGGTTCTTCTCCCTCTGGACTCGGCCCTGGGGAGACCACTCCTCGAATCCTGGGCTCAGTTGTGGGCCCCTCCCCACAAGAAGGATGTTGAGGCTGTGGAGCAAGTGCAGAGAAGAGCAAGGAAGCTGGTGAAGGGGCTGGAGAAGAAGAGGAGTGGCTGAGAGAGCTGGGGGGGGTTCTCCTGGAGAAGAGGAGGCTGAGGGGAGAGCTCATGGCTCTCTGCAAGTCCCTGAGAGGAGGTTGTGGAGAGGAGGGAGCTGGGCTCTTCTGCCAAGGGACAGGGGACAGGACGAGAGGGAATGACCTCAAGCTTCACCAGGGGAGGGTCAGGATGGACATTAGGAAGAAATATTTCCCAGAAAGGGTCACTGGGCAGTGTGAGAGGCTGTCCAGGGAGGGGGTTGAGTCCCCTTCCCTGGAGGGGTTTAAGGTGTGGGTGGCCGAGGTGCTGAGGGAAATGGGTTAGTGATTGATGGGAATGGTTGGACTTGATGATCTGGTGGGTCTCTTCCAACCTGGTGATTCTATGATTCCTCTCTCCCCACAGACGATGCGGCTGCGCACGTGCTGAGGAGTGTGGGGCAGAACTCAGCGATACGAAGCAGCAGCCCCATTGCCTTCATCAGCATCCTCCTGCCCCTCCTGGTGCCGCAGGGGCTGTGAGCCGCTCAGATCTGATGCCAAAAATGTCCAGAGCTAGAAGGGACCCACAAGGATCATCAAGTCCAACTTCTATCCTGTATATGGACCAAGGCTGCAGCCACTGGTTTTGGAGCCGGGATGTTTGTGACCCCCATGGTCCTTGTGCCCTCACCAGGGTGACCTGCGCTACACACAACTGGAAACGGAAAGGATTTGTCAGTATTAGAGGGTCCGAAGCGAAGTTGAGCAGCCAAAGCCTTCAAGCTGCCCTGGATTCCCTGGAACTCACAGGCAGGATGCTCTCTGCAGCCGGAGACTGAGCACCAGCCCTGGACTGGAGGGGAGCGGGGGGCTGGTACCCCCATCCCAGGAGCTGGGCTCGCCCTTGCATCTCTCCAGGCTCAGCTGTGATGTGTCCTAGGATGTGGCGGTGGCCCTGGGGCCAGCTGGGTGCCACCAGCTCCCTTGGTGTCACCAGCTCTGGGAGCCTGGACTGGAGACGCCCAAGCCAGCAGAGCCGGAGGAATCACCCCCTAATTCCCCATCCTCATCCCACTACAGCTGGGGGTGACAGGACCTGCTCCCTCCCCCTTTCCCCATCATCATCCCTTCATATATGGGGTGACGGGAGTTGCTCCTCTTTCCCATCCTTCATCCCTCCATACATGGGGGTGATGTGAGTTGCTCCCCTTTTCCATCTCTCATCATAAATAGGGGTGATGGGACCTGCTCCCCCTTTCCCTGCCCATTCCACTGCCAATGGGGGTGACAGGAGCTGCACCCCCTTCCCCATCCTCCTCCCGTCACAAATAGGGGTGAGGGGAGATGTTCCTCTTTCCCATCCTTCATCCCACCTCACATGGGGGTGATGGGAGGTGCTCCCCTTTCCCATCCTTCATCACAAATGGGGGTGATGGGACCTGCTCCCCCTTTCCCTGCCCATTCCACTGCCAATGGGGATGACAGGAGCTGCACCCACTTTCCCATCCTCCTCCCATCACAAATAGGGGTGAGGGGAGATGTTCCTCTTTCCCATCCTTCATCCCACCTCACATGGGGGTGATGGGAGGTGCTCCCCTTTCCCATCCTTCATCACAAATGGGGGTGATGGGACCTGCTCCCCCTTTCCCTGCCCATTCCACTGCCAAATGGGGGTGACAGGAGCTGCACCCCCTTTCCCATCCTCCTCCCATCACAAATAGGGGTGATGGGAGATGCTCCCCTTTCCCATCCTTCCTCACAAATGGGGGTGATAGGACCTGCTCCCCCTTTTCCCGTCCATTCCACTGCCAATGGGGCTGAGAGGGAGATGTTCCTCTTTCCCATCTTTCATCCCTCCATCCTTGGGGGTGACAGGAGAGCTGCTCCCCCTTCCCCATCCTTCATCCCACCACCCAGAATGGGTGATGGAGCTGGACCCCCCCAACCCCCCCTCCTCGGTGCTGGGTGCCGGAGGGGACCCCCCCTAAGCTGCCCCCTGGGGTGATTTGCCTGCCCTGATCTGTACAGCAGTTTGCAAACACTGGAGTTTTTTGTACTGGAATAAATAGCCAAGACCAACCTGAGCGCCTGGGGCTGGTGTGGGGTGAAGAGAGGGGGGGACTGTGGGGCCAGACTGGCCTTGGAAGGAGCGACTGGCCCATGCAGGGCATTTGTGCTGGTTAATTAATTAATTGGCTGGTGTTTACACAGGGCTTTGAAGTGGAAAAGTGCCACGGCAGCTATCAGGGGGCTTTATCTGCTGAGCTGGGGACACAAAAGCTCTGCCAAGGGATTTTTTTTTTTTCTTTTTTTTAGGGGAGTGAAGTTGCTGTCTCATGGGATTGCGGGATGGAGGGAGCCCCTCCAGGGGATTGGGGGTCTCCTCCTTGATCTGGGATGAGATTCCAGGCCTGGGGGGGATTCCAGGATTGGGGGGAAGGGGTGGGAAGGGTGGCCAGAGCCCCCAGGGTTGTTAGGTGAGGAGACAGCCAGGCTGAGCCCCAGGAGATTAAGAGGGGAGGAGGTGACACTGGGAATGCAGAATGAAAGGGAGAGGGGGGGGAGCACAGGGGGTGTAGGAATTGGGGTCACAGGGAGGTGGGACCCCACTGAGGTGGGGGGATGGGGGGGGGTGTCCCAGGGCCTCAGGGAGCTGGGATCACAGGGATGTGTGAACCTAAACATTTGGGCTCACAGGGATGTGAGACATGTTGGGGTGCAAGGGGGAATCCAAGTGTTTGGGATCACAGGGATGTGGGATACGGGGCGGGGGGGGGGGTGTGCAAGGGAAACCCAAACCTTTGGGATCACAGGGATGTGAGATATG
>JAUMJK010001457.1:0-64138 GCA_033558105.1 Coccyzus lansbergi | reverse complement strand
CGGCGGGACTGAGAGAGAATGGAGCGATCTGACTGGTAAAGGGGAGGGACGGGGGCGGGAACTGAGGGAAACAGAGCTATCTGATTGGTGGAAGGCAGGGACTGAGGGGGAGTGGCGCGGTCTGATTGGTGCAGGGGCATGCGGGGTGTGGGGGCTACGCTGTACTGGGAGCACTGGGACCGTGGGGGCACGCACTGGGTCTATGGTTTACACTGGGCTGGGAGCTCTGGGATGGGGGAGAACACTGGGTCTGGGGGTTACATTGGACTTGGGGGCACTGGGATGGAGAGAGCACACGGAGTCTATACTGGACTGGGAACACTGGGATGGAGGGCACACATTCAGCCTGGAGGTTATGCTGTGCCTGGGGACAAGTGGGGTTGGGGAGGGCACTGGTCTTGGTACTGGGGGACACTAACTGAGGGACTCATGGAGGAGACTCAGCATGAAGGGGAACCCTGGAGGGACACTGGACACGGAGACACCCTGAGGGAAGGGCAGAGTGGGGCACTAGGGTGCTCTGGGAATACAGGGACCAGAGGAGGGTGGGGGGAGCATGCTGGGAGAGGGGCAATAGGAAGGGGGAGATGGCTTATTACCCCTGGGATGAGGGGCAACGAAGAGAACCCGCTCCTGGGGACAGGCAGTTGTCGCTTAGACTGCCTGTACTGGAGCTGTGACACTCTTCTGCTGCTCCTACACCCTCTGTCCCTGCTGCCACCTCCACCCCGACCTGCACCCACAAACCCAACCCCATAGCACCCACCTGAGGTCCAGCCCTTCCTGGGCATCGCCTGAGCCCTGGGGCAGGCGAGGAAGGTGAAGGACCCATTACCCACCAACCTGTTGGCACATCTCTCTGCTGGCTACCAAAGTCCGTCCCTCCTGCAGAGCTCAGGGTCACCCGAACTGCTTCTGCCCCATTCCCAGCACTGGTGCCCACTCCAGGGCGAAGGGCCTGCACTCACCCTGAAGCAAATAATCCTCGAAGAACATAGCTGTGTCTCCCACCACCTCCAGTGGTGCCCCCGGCAGGTGCACCCCAGGCTCTGCCTCGCTCGCGCTCCCCTGTACTTTGCACAGGGTAGCTGCACTCTGCTCCCCACTGCTCTTATCTCCCAGCCTCACCAAAGATGGCGGCTCCGGCGGCATAACGCGACGTCCCCGTTGTCCCAGAGCAGCTGCAGCACAAGAGGTGACACCCCTTGTTTGGGGCTCAGTGAGCTCTGGTGCCAGCCCCAGCCTGGGACATGTCCTTGTTCCAGCTCCAGGGGGAGGGAGTGTGAAATGGGGCTGGAGAGGCGTGCAGGACCCGTATAAACCACAAGTCACATTCGATGCCACCTTTTATTGTGTTCGTTCATCACTGGTGGCCTCCAGGCATCTGCATCACAGCCACCCAGAGACAGGTGGGATGCAGGAAAACCTGCCTGGCTGGACGCAGCATGTCTGGGGACATCCCAGCAGTGAGTGAGCCAGGAGCACAGAAATCCCCGTGGTGCCCAGGGCTGGGACCTGGCCCTATTCTGGAGCTGGCCCCAGTGAAGGCAAACCCGTCTGTATCTTCTTCAGCAGCGCTGAGGTGACAGATATTAAACCAATCCTCCCACGGCTGCTGCTTGTTCCATGGGTGCCACAACTTGGGGAATGAGGCACCATGTCCACGGTCCCCTGCAGTCCCACCAATGCCACCCCGTGCTCCCCATCAGCCCCCTGTCTTCTCCAGCCTCAGCCAAGGAGGTTTATTTTCTGCGCCCGAGGTGAGCCATCAGCTTGGCATTAGCAGCCGCCTTCGCCTGTAGCTCCCTCTCTCTGGCCAGCTCAAGCAGGATTTTCAGTACATGGATGGGGACATCAAGTGACAGGGACACCTTTCCCACTTTTTTCCTGGGAGCAGGTCTCCTGGTGGTCAAGCTCATTGGCCAAGGCGATGCTTGTTTTGCTGACTCTTCCACCAGCAGCAGGCTGGCTTTGTCTGGATGAGACCCTTCCCCAGAGCCAGGGTTGCTCCTCCTCGTTTCGGTGAGACCTGGCAGCATCTTGTGAGTGCTGGTGGCTTCCCGCTTTGTCAACTCGCCTCCATCTCCAGCTTGGGGGCTTGATGGGAGCAACTCATGGCTTGGCCCCTTCCACGCTCTCACTGGCACCCTGAGGACCACCAAGATGGTGAGCAGCATCCTGCAGCGCAGCATGGCCAGGGGAGCCTGTGGGGAGCACACAGACAGCACTGGCTATTGTCCCCCTAGCACATTGTCATGGTACCCTAGGCAGCACAGATCCCCAGCAGGGTGGAATACACAGTCCCTGCTCCCAGTGTCAGCTGGCCATAGATTCAGAGAATAATTTGGGACCTTTAAAAGTCATCTAGTCCAATCCTCCTGTAGTGAAATGGGACATCTTCAACCACATCAGGTTGCTCAGAGCCCCATCCAACCTGACCTTAAATGTTTCTAGTGATGTGGCATCTATCACCTCTCCGTTCAATGTCTGCCACAGGGAAGTCTCACCTTCCTTTGGGAAGCCTTCAGTTTTCCGACCCAATTTTAATCTTTTTTTGTGTGTGTTGGAGTTTTGAGGAGGCTGAAGGGGCTTTGGGAAGCAAATCAGGTGGATGTCCCTGTCCTTTCCTGCAGCCCTTGGCCAGGTGGTGACTGTCCCCTCCATTTCACACTCTCTAGCCCTTTGCTGCCCAAGGGAAGGGACATTCCCACCCGTGGGGTGGCAGCACAGGGACTGCAACCGCTCCCCAGCCCCGAGCTGCCCTTTGGCCAGGGAAGCGTGACGTGATCTGGGTTTCAGGGCCAGGCAGGCTGCAGAGATTTCCTCCTCCCACACCTTCCCTAGCAGATGCTGTGCTGCCACAGAGCTGCTGAGCTGTCTGGGACAAAAGCTACCACACTGGGAGTGACATGAGCAACTTGGCATAAAATACACAGCAGACTGGTGGTAGCAGGGTGATGAGGACTTGGCCACGTGCACTGAGCTATCCTGAGCCTCAGCAGCTTCCTCTGCCCCGTGTCCCTCACTCTGGTGCCAAGGAGGATCCCAGGAGATGCAGGATGCTGTGCCATGGGGTGGGAGTCAGTGCAGGTACAGGGGCAATGCCACACAAAATCTGCTGTATGGCTGCCTCTCCCCAACTTCAGTCGCCTACCAGGGTTTGCCCAGCTGGAAGGAGAGCAGTGAAACACATCCAGCCTCCTGCAACACATCTTTGAGGTGAAACCCTTCAAAAAGTATCAGACCAGGCAGCTGGAGATGGTTTAATGCGCTGGGAAGAGAGTAATGAAAAGCATCCAACCCCCTGCAACCCATTTCCAAGCTAACCACCCCTGGAAATCACCACCAAAGGGCACAGGCTCACCATTTCCAGCAGGTCCTTGTCCTCTTGATGTTCAGGTGATGCTCCTGGTGTGCAGGGACCATGAGCTGGGGGTTTTGTCCCACTCCCCGCTAAGCCCCAGTTCTTATCCTGCCCCCAGCTCCACCTCCGACCCGCAGAGGGGGTGATGGTGACACGTGGTGCTGGGGACACACGATGTTATTAATACATTTTGCCTAATAGCAGATGAAATCATCCCAGGCTGTGGGTGGGTGTTTGCCCCCTTCAGCTCCATCCACTGTGTTTGGAGGAGATTCCAGAAACCTCAGGCATAATTATTTCACAGCTAACTTGTGAGATTGTTTTTATCCATCTAATTTAGGATTCCTGCTCCTGTCAGCCTTGGTAAACCACTTGAGGAAAGGATTCATCACTGCTGGCTGGCGGCTGTGGCACTGACAGCGAGTGCCAGCCTCTCTGGCATTGTGCAGCTCAAGGCTCCTGGATGTTTCCTGGCACCAGAGTGGCACTGGTGTCCTAATAGACTCCCTGGTCATGGGGACGTTGCTGGAGACACGTCACCTGCCCCCTGTGTCAACCACAGAGCGCTGCTTGGGCCACTCGTTTCCAGCCAGCTGCACCAGTTCAGTTAGGACATCACTAGTTTGCAGCTCACCTTTATCCAATCCAACCACAACACCATTGGTTTGAAGCCCATCTTTACCCTATCTAAACAGGGCACACCATTGGTTTGCTGCCCACTTTTAAACCAGTTCAACCAGGACACCACTGGTTTGCAGCCCACCTGCACCAAACCAGCCTGGGTAGCAGCCCAGGAGAGCCCCTCAGAAGGGTTTTGCTTCAGCGTTCCCTCCTTAGAGGCTGTGGGAGCACCCAGGGGCTCTCAGGCTGGGCAGGCACCTGTGTGAGATGAATTTGTGGGTGCTCAGCCCGGAGGGCTGGCCAGGGCAAGGAACCAGGGCTCTGACCGCTGCGGGTCTTGCCTACCCCCGTGGCCACAGGGTGACCTGTGTCATGCCAGCCGCTCTCTCTCCCTGCAGCAGGCAGAGGAAATAACGCCAGCTCTGTTCCTCTTCACGGAAACAGCCAGGAACTCGCCCCCACAGCTTGTCAGAGTAGCCAAAATTAGCCAGCAGCCCTGATTCACCCAGCGCATCACCAGCCTCGCGTGCTAACACGTCACTGCCCGGCCAGGGGGTCATGGCCTGGCTTGCGTCAGCTGGGCATGCGTTGGGCACAGGGATGGGGCACCAGGGTCCCTGGACAGATAAGGACTCCCAGTCAGCGTTGTTGGTGATGAGCAACAGGGAAGGGCATCCCAGCTTGGCTCAAGAGCTAGGCCCTTACTCCACGGGCATCTCGGGTGGCGCACCAAGAAGTGTAGCATCTCCCCGTGAGCGCAGCTTTAATACCACAGCCCTCCCCCCACACTGGTACACATATACATTCGCTGTATACAGATATACACACAGAGCAGGCGTAGATACGGGCACCACGAAGCCCACTCAGTAGCCCCTCAGCCCCCCAGGCATCAAGGAGCACGTTCACACTCAGTCCTGGAGCTGTAGGAAAGCAGGGGGGCTGCAGACTTCTGTGAGCTGACATCACTTTCACAAAGCCTTTGAGAGCGAGCGTAGGTGAGCAGGAACCTCCTCTAACATAGCACCATCCTCAGGATTTCCCCATCGGGTCAGGGAGTGCAGGTGAGCACTCCTGGATTAAAAAGACAGATGCACTGCTGGTAGGCATTCAACCTGGAGGGTAGAGCACAGAGAAAGCCTGCAGCCCTCCTGCAGGTGTTTGCCAAATCATTGCAGCTGCAAAACGGCCCTGGTATGGTCCCGGTTGAGCTTAAGGTGAAATTTATTCAGATGGAGCTGTTTGCAGGGTGGGGGATGAGGGATGCTGGGCAGGGCAGCACCAACTGGCCCAGGGATGCAGGCAGCATCCCCCAGCTGAGAGTGGGGAGTAGGGATGGGTTGAAGACCTGGGGTGCAGCAGGGAAGGAGACAAATATGTTACTAAGGAGCTAATTCATGCCAGGACCCAGCTCCACTCCCAGGCTGCTGGAGAGGAGGCTTGGTGCCAAGAGCCATGCCATTGGCAGCAAATAAGTTAAAGATCAAACTGGGAACAGCCCAGGAAAACTGTAGCTGTGAAAGAGTGTTAGAAGGGGTGTGGATTTTCGTTTGATATAAATTTCACCTTAATGGGCAGTAAAACTGACATGAAAGGAAAAACCCGTGAGCAGCAAAAAAGACATGTTAGAAATAGCACCAGATTCCTGCCAGGTGGGCGTGTTGTCCCTGCCACCACGGGCAGCCCAGCCCTGGTTGAGGCAGCAGCTCTGCCAGCGCCTACGTGGTTGGCTGCCCTCCCTCCTTGCTGCCATCAACACTTTGGGAACCTGTGGAGAGAAAAGAGGTGGAATTTGAGGTACTGTCCCCCCAGCTCTGCACTGGCCAAGCCAACAGCACTGGGTGGGGAAGCCACAAGACTTGCCAGTGCCAGTGGACATGTAGTGCCATGCCTACCTGCCCCTGGGTGCTGCCCGCAGTGCCACTCGCACTCCTCCTTGCTGTCAAAGCGGTTGAGGTTGCCCCGGCAGCCGCTGTAAATGAAGGGCCGGCACTCGGTGACTCTTTGGTTGTAGTACCAGCGCAGTGTGTAGCGCTGACAGTCGCCCTCGTCCAGCGGCAGGCTGCAGGGCTCCGCTGCGGGAGGAAAATGGAGATGGTGAGGACAGGCAGCAGCCAGCAGCTCCCTGGGCATGGAAGCAGCCAGACCTTCTTGGCAGAGAAGAAGAAACCCCAGAATAAGGCTCCTAGCTGAGCACAGGCAGGGTTTGGCTGGAGGGGACATCTCCATGCCCTACCTAAGCGTGGGGCATGAAGGTAGAAGACTGCTTTGAGCAAGCCCTCTCCCAGAGGCAGCGCTCAGCAAAGGCTGGAGATGGACCTGGGAAGGAGGTAGCATGAGGATGCGACAGCCACAGGATGCTTTAGAAGGACACTGGAGGGACCCTCCACATGCTGCTGCTGCCACTGGAGGCTTTGGGATCCCCTCCTGCAGCTCATGAAACCAGCAAAGGGCAGCAGGTCCCACTGGCCCAGCAAACCACCCATCGCTGACAGTGACAGGTTCACTTAGGGGGACAGAGTGTACATAGCATGCACAGCATGGTGTGTCCTGCCTAGGTGCCAGTAAGAGGGCAGCAAATCCCAAATCTCCACAGCCAGAGGGCTGCAAATCCCAAATTCCCCCAGCTGGAGGCTGCAGGGACCCGCTGCCAGACAGGATGTGGAGACACTGCCCCAAAAAAACCCCGGACAGCCCAGCAGTTGTCCCCTGCTGCTTTGTCCTCAGTGCCAGGCAGGCACAGGGAAGCTCACCACCCACTGGGGGCTGCTCTAAGCTGTCCATCTCTGGGACCTCCTCATAGTCCTCCTCCTCCCCATACATGCTGTCGTACTCAAGGTCATCAGTGTCGAGCGTGACCTGCCTGTCCCCACCTGCAAGGAAGTGACACTTGTGAGCAGCTTTTGCTTTCCTCTCCATTCTGCTCCCCTCCAGGCCCAGCTTTGCACGTGCCTGCACACACATGCACACACACTCCCTCCCTGCTGCCCTCTCCCCTCCCGCTCTTTAGTTCAAGACCCCTGGGTCAGGCAGCTTGGCTACCGATGGATGATCCCAGTGCCTGTGGGTTGAGGGCAGGGACACAACCAGCCCCACACACAGAGAAGGGGAAAAGGGAGACAAGGACTACAAGCAGAGGGATGGCACTTACCCTCCTCTTCCTCAGCGTGTGACAACTTGAGCACTGGGACTGCGTGAGCACTGTCAGCAGGGAATGGCTGGGTGGGGAAGGGCCCTGTGAGGGGGAAGGATGTGGAAAGGCATCAGGAGGAGGTAAAGGAGCCTGGGGCGCTTCTCCTTCACTACCCAGGGGGAAACCACCCCTTGCAGGTGTGGAGCAGCCCAGCACTGCCCTGGCTCTGCTGCAGCCTACCAGGGTACATGACCAGGGATGGAGGACCTGGGATACTCCCTCTGCTCCCTGCACCACAGACCAGGGCTGCCAAGGGCTCTCAGAGCAGAGACAGGCTGGATGAACTGCTGCCCAGCAAGAAAGTGCCTGCTGGGAGCACAGCAGGATGGGGATGATGATGGGGATGATGATGGGGATGATGATGGACATGGGGAGGCACATATGCCCACAGGGCATTCTGTAAGCCATCTGGGCTCTCCATCACCTGTTTGGCGGTGCTCTCTCTCCTGGCGGACAATTCTTCCTCCTCCCTGGGTAAAGTGGAGGCTGCTTCTGGCCTGAGCACCCCAGCCTCCTTGGAGAGAAAGCACCCACCTCAATCCAGCCCACTCATTGCCTCTCCCCTCCATCCCACTCCTCACTCTCAGCAGGCCTAGCCCTGCGAGCTCACTTGCCCTGGCACCCAAGCATGGTTGAGCACAGCCCCCATCATCCCTTCTCAATCAGGCAGAGCCCGGACCCCACCATCCTGGCCCAACCACCCTTGTAGATCCCTCCTTCTGCCATGGTCCCATCCTCCTCTGTGGGCATGGTCGCACATTGATGTCAGCCCTGACCAAGGGCCTTCAGGGACATCCCAGAGGGTCCCAGATGCCTTCAGTCCCAAGAAAAGCAGCAGCACACCTGGGTGCTGGGACCCGCTTTAGAGCCACAAGCACAGGGCAAGGGTGTAGGAAGGGAGAGCCATAACCTGAGTGCTCACGTGGATCCTGGCGCCGTGGGAAGTGGCCGCCGCAGGCTGTGGGAGAGATGGTGGAAGGGGTGAGGGGCAGCACAGGGCCAGAGCCCCAGCCCTGGGGCAGCGCGGTGGGGATGCTCACCACAGTGCTGGTTCATCTCCTGCCTAACGAAGGCGCGGATCTCCTCCTCCTGCCGGGCACCCAAGGAGGCCAAGGATCAGCATTGCAACAGGGGATGGTGCAATTAGAGAGGAGGAAAACCCCTTCCACCAGACCCATGTGCCAGAGCAGAGTCCAGAGGTGAGGGGGACCCCTCCATCAGTGGCAGTGGGACAGATCCAGCACCCTGTCCCACTTAGAATGCCACAAGCCTGTTGCAAGCTCCCCCCTGGCTCCTTACCGTCATGCCTGGATCCCCTTTCTCCCCACGAAGCCCCTGCATGCCGGGACTGCCCTGGGGAAAAGGAGATGGGAGATGGGAGACTGCCCCAGCTCGGTCTCACCCACCCATGGCCAGGCACCCACCTGCTCTCCTCTCTCACCAGGGATTCCAGGCACACCTTGGGCTCCTGGCACCGACTGCCCAGGGGGGCCTCTCTCCCCCTGCAAAGATCATTTGCTCAGGGTCTGGCAGGCAGCTCTGGAGCCTCTCTGCCCTCTCTCAGTACCATGGATGTGCTTGCTCTCCCCATCCCCGCATGCCAGGAAGGACGGGAACAGGGACAGGTCCAGCCCAGCCTTGGGACAAGAAGTGTCTCAAGCTCCCAGGCTCCCATCCTGGGGGCAGGGGGACAAAAAGGAGGACCGCAAATCCAGCAAGCTGGCAGGAGAGGGTCAGAGCTGGGACACAGATCCTGAGGCCACCAGCCCCTTGTGCTCTCTGGGGAAAGGGTGTTCCTCCCATCACAGCATCCAGACAGGGACCAGCCACCCATAGTGGGGACTCACCTTCTGGCCCTGCATGCCCTCAGGACCCCGTGGGCCAACAATTCCTGGAGGCCCCGGGGGACCAGGAGCACCATCGCTGCCCCGGGGACCCGGGATACCGATAACACCGGGAGCACCCTGCAGGAGAGCAGAGGGTGAGGTCAGGGGTGCCAGAGCAACCTGGCCCACAGCAGGTACCAAGGGTATTCTCTGACCCCACAGGCAGACCCGAAGCACCAGTGGCTTGTAGTAGAGTGGGGATTTGTTGATTTGTTTTAGCGACATAATTTAGAGCAGCACTTGGTGGCTCTTCTGGGAGCACTGGGCTCTGATGTTCTTCAGATCAGCGTGAGACCCTAGGAAAAGTGATGGGGTGCAATGCATCCCTTTCCAGTCCACTCACCCGGTCTCCTTTCTCCCCTTGGTCTCCTTTGGCTCCCTGCTGCCCATCGAATCCTCGGTCACCCTGTGAAGAGGAAAGTGCGAGCAGTGTGGGGCAGGCGGCAGGGTGCTCAAGTGCTAGCACAGCTTTTCCTGGTACTACCTTGACCTACCTTGGGTCCCATGAGCCCCTCCTTCCCAGGGATGCCCGGTGGTCCAGACAGACCCAGCTCTCCCTGGAGAACAAAGCAGCTGCCTGTCAGCCACCCACCAAGCATCCTCAACCCACCCTGGCACCAGTGTGGTGCTTACCGGCTCGCCTTTCCTCCCTGGCAGCCCCGAGCGCCCTGGGATCCCCGGCTCTCCCTACAGTGGGCAGGAGAGAGGCAGGGAGGTCAGTGCTGCACCCTGCAGCACTCGGCCCCGAGCTGCGGGCACAGGAGGGGACCCTGTGCCCCTGCTGTGGGGCCGAGGTCTGGCCTCAGCCATCTCCCTGCTCCCACTGGCTGGTGGAGGGAATCCAAAGGGCAGCAGCCTCCAGGCAACATCCAGGCTCCTGTGGCACCCTGCGGGCACCCACTCACCTTCTCGCCCTTGTCACCATCGAGGCCGCAGGCGCCTTTCATGCCCCGGTCACCCTGTGAGGATGAAAAGGGGAGTCAGGGCAATGTCAGGGCAAAGGGGAGTCAGGGCTGGCGTGAAACCTGGCTGGGAGACCATCAGCAGGCAGAGACCAACCCACCTTGGGGCCACGCATGCCCAGGGGTCCCATGTCCCCCTTCTCTCCTCGGGCTCCAGGGATCCCGTCACGGCCGGGCTGGCCCTGTGGGAGAGCACACAGTATGACGAGGGGCTGCTCTTGCCCCATGAAGGGGTGACAGTGGCACCAAGACACAGCTCCTCACCGGCTCACCAGGCTCTCCTGATGCTCCAACCTCTCCCTGGGGAAGGCAAAAACATGGATCTGGGCTGTCAAGGGGGACAGTGCCCCCAGTGCCCCCCAGAAGTTGCGTGTAACCTGCTCCTCACCTTCTGTCCACCAGGGCCACGTGCCCCAGGGAAGCCCGCAGAGCCTTTCTCGCCTTGCTCACCCCTCGCGCCCTGCAAGCAGAACCACAGATGAATACAGAGCAGGAGGGAGAGCTCCAGTGGCACGGACACTGTGGCCTCCAAGGCTGGCTCTGCAGCTCCCTTTGCTGGAGTGCCAAGCACTGTGTGCGGGGTGCAGGGGTCCCATGCCCTAGTCTCTCCATCCACTGCCCTGCTGCAACCCTTGCTGGTCCCCAGCCCTGAGCCACACACAGACCCCTCCAGCCCTGTACCTTCTCTCCAGGCACGCCTTGCTCCCCCTTATCACCTTTGTCCCCTTCCATGCCCTTTAGGCCACGCTCTCCCTGCAAAAGGGAAACACAGGGAGGTATCAGGGGACAGGTGATGAAGGAGAGAGTGTGACGTGCTCTGTGAAGTGGGATCCCTCAGCAGCAAGAAGCCCTCCTAGTTCTTCTGGCAGGCAGGGAAGGGCTGTCCTGTGCTGCCTGGGAGATGGGGATATGGGATCAAGTCCTTGGGGCTGCAAGCTGCCCTGTGACAGGTGTAGGGCAAGCAGGACCTCCGGGAGTGGGGATGCACAGCAGGCATCAGGGAAAAAGGCATTACACAGAGGGGGTCAAGAGAATGGGGACAGGTCTTACTGGTTCCCCCTTGCTGCCTCGTGCTCCAGTCGGCCCCTCCACCACCACAGTATCACCCTGCATGTGGAAAGGAGAGAGGTGGGGGTGAGCAGAGGGGACAGTGTTGCTGCCCTCCCTCCCACTGCCTCCCATCCTGAGAACTCACCTTATCTCCTTTGGGACCTGGGAATCCAATGTCTCCCTGCGACGAGGAGGAGATGGTGAGACAATGCAAGGATGCCCCACAGGGAGTGGTAGCGCCTTTCAGGGGAACCCTACTCCTACTCCTGGAGGTGCATTGTACACTCCCCCAGCATTCCAGCCCCTAAAGTCCCTTACCTTGTCCCCACGCTCCCCCCGGGCCCCAGGTAAGCCCTGTGGAAAGAGAAGAGGGGTAGTCAGGGAGGGTCCCGGCTGGGGCTGCAGTCGGGGAGAGGGGTATTTACCGACGGTCCCCGATCCCCTTCTGGCCCTGGGCGTCCATCTTCACCCTATGAGAAGAAAGGGATGTGAGTAGGGGGTCTAGGATGGTGTCCTCCTGTCTCACCCCACCCCACAGCCAGACTCACTCTCCCCACAAGGCTACATAGTGGGATTTCTCATCCCTGATGGTGGGGACACAGTGGTCTGCGGTGTTACCTACCCGTGGCCCTGGGTCTCCACGTTCACCTCTGGCTCCTGGCAGCCCGGCCCCTGGGGGACCCTGGCAGGGGGAAGACAAGAGCTCATCAGCATCCTTGCTGCCCACCTCTCCTCCCAGCCACACCACGTCCCCCCCTGATGGCCCTGCAGACCCTCGCTGTCCTGCCAGCACAGACCTGGCTCCCATGTGCCACCATCCAGAGTGGCTTCAGCATCACCCAGGGGGTGGCTTCAGCAAGGACACCCCATAAGAGGAGCAGCCCCAAACCCCTCATGCTATAGGACTGCCCCTGTCCTACCTTGTCACCCTTCAGGCCAGAGGCCCCTTGTATGCCCTAAAAGAAAAAAAGAGGGGTGAATGAGCCACAGGAGGAAGGTGATGCCGAGCACTGCACCAGGTATCCCTAGGGCCCTACAGCAGCTCCTGTCCCATGCTGGAGGCCCCAGCAGCCCCCAGCCCCACAGTCTGGGGCCAGAAAGGTGCAGGATGTATCCCCATCACCCTGCCCAAGTCGATGGGGAGCTGGGGCACAGCCTGCACCCCCAGGGATGCTGTGGCACTGAAGCCCCATACTCACAGCTGGCCCTGGTGGCCCCACGGGTCCTGGTGGTCCAGGAGTGCCATCTCTCCCAGGAAAGCCGATCAATCCCTGGCAAGGAAATATCAGTGAGCAGGCAGGGACCACGTCTAGGAACCCACGGGGCTTGCAGGGACCCCACTGGTACTGCCCGAGGGTCAGGACACACAGACCAGCAGAGGTGATCTATGGCCATCGCCTTTACCCTCTCTCCTGGTGGACCTGGTGGGCCAGGCTGCCCGTTGTCTCCTCTCAGGCCAGGCTGCCCTGGTGACCCAGCAATGCCTGCTGAGCCTGGAAGTCCTGGTGGCCCTGGCAAGCCGAGGTCACCCTAAAGCAGGGAGGAGAAAGTTGGAGCCCAGGTAAACAGCACCAAGGAATATGCTTTTGCCTCAGCCAAGCTGGGGCAGAATCCAGGTACTGGGCACATGGTGAGAGCCAGAGGGACAGAGAGACAGGGGTTACCTTCAAGCCTGGAGGCCCATCCTGTCCTGGTGGTCCCCGCACACCGACACCTGGTGATCCCTGTGTAGTGGCAGAGCATGTGCTGTGCCTCCTGGCTGGTGGGCACGAGTGGGCCAGTGGCACCGTGCCACCTGGAGCAGCCCCTGCTGGGACCAGGGAACACTTACCTTCTCCCCTTTGGCTCCAGAGGATCCCTTGGCTCCCTGAGAAGATAGCAAGGCACCAGGAAGAGCTGTTGAGTGACAGGGACACAGGTCCCCCTCGGCAGCATTCACTGCCCCCAGTGTCCACATCACAGCCTCATGTGCCTCCTACTCACATCTTCCCCAGGATCCCCCGGTTCCCCAAATCTTCCTGGCTCCCCCTGACATGGGAAAACAGGCAAAAAGAAGAGACACATCATGATGCAGAGTGGGGAACAGCCATGGTGGGACCCTCCAGCTGAGGGCAGGCAGATGGGGATCCCACGGCCCTCTCATCACACAGTGCTCACCTTGTCACCCTTGGGGCCAGGCAAGCCACGGTCACCCTTGGAGCCCTGCCGGGGGAAGATGTGTGAGAGGACAGAGGTGGCCACAGGGCTGTCTCAGCACCCGCCAAGGCAAGGAGAGGGGACAGGGAATGAGGTTAATGGTGGGGACAAGGCTCACGGGGCCAACTCACGGGTTCTCCCAGCAGCACATCCCTCAGCAGTGCCGGCTCACCCTGCAGCGACATGCGGTTGCTCAGAGACACCCGCCGTGGGCATCGGTGCCCTGCAGACCCCTACCTGTCCTGGGGGCTTCAGCAGCACCCAGGGGTTGGGGTCCCAACACTTTGCACCCCATCTCTTTACCTTCTCGCCTTTGGCACCAGGAGGTCCAGCAATGGACTGGGATATGGGAGAGAGGGGCAGGTGAGCAGGGCTGCACGGGGATGTTCCCCCTCGTCCCAGCCTGGGAACACCCAGGAAGGTCCCTGGGCAGCTCTGCACTCACCTGCCCAGGGGGTCCAGCATCCCCTGGCTCTCCCTTGGGACCGGCAGGGCCCACAGGTCCTGGCATGCCCTGCCACAAACAACATAGCCCTCAGCTAAGGATACCCATGGGGAGTACCTCAGCTAAGGATACCCATGGGGAGTACCTCAGCTAAGGATACCATGGGATACCCACAGCTGAGCCCCACGGGGATCCTGCTGGGAAGAGATTGAGTGAGGAGCAACGTACCATCTTCCCGGGCATTCCTGCCTCTCCATCCTTCCCTGGCACACCGTCCCTGCCTGGCACACCTGGCTTTCCGCTCTCTCCCTGCAGGAGGTGAGAGCTGGGCTGGGGTGCAGGGGTCCCTCAACCCCCTTGAGCAGTCAGAGCACCCCAGACCGCAGATAGCTGGGCAGGAGGGGCATGACACACTCACCACTTGTCCTGGCTGCCCGGGGACACCTGGTGGGCCCTGCAAGGGAGACAGAAATCAAGCAGATGCCTCGGCACCAGGAATGGCCAAAGGGCAGGATGGGGAGTGCTGCAAACACCTACCCCGGGGCCAGGGGGGCCGGGCAGCCCCATGCTGCCCTGGGGACCGGGCAGGCCCTGCAATAGAAAAAACAACATCAGAGAGGGGCTGGCAAGGCTGCCCTGGCACAGCCAGGACCTCAGCTGCACCTGCAGGGAGGAGCGCAGCATC
Source organism: Coccyzus lansbergi (assembly GCA_033558105.1). Taxonomy (NCBI): domain Eukaryota; kingdom Metazoa; phylum Chordata; class Aves; order Cuculiformes; family Coccyzidae; genus Coccyzus; species Coccyzus lansbergi. The sequence continues at coordinate 49,739 of JAUMJK010001457.1, read as the reverse complement.
AGGGGCAGCTGGTTCTGGGGGGCCAGGCAGGTGCTGGAGCAGAGTGTGTGAATGCTCACCCGGATGCTGGAGCCAGGCTCACCTGGATCACCCTGCGAAAAAAGAGCCTGTGTCAGTCCCACCACCACAAGCCACCATCCACCATGGTCATGGCCTCATGCCAGTGCCGGTCACAAGTATGTTCTCCAGGTCCAGCTGGATTTGGGAGAGGTCCAGCTCAAAATGTCCTTCCCTCCAGCCCAAAACATTCCGAAACATGGCCCTCCCTCCAGCCCCAAAAATCTGGCAAGGCACTGCTTTCTTCTGCCAAGTTGGACATGGTGATGCCAACAGAGATGCTGATGATGTACCTTGGCGCCAGCTGGGCCCTGGGTCCCCGGTGGGCCAGCACTGCCCTGCAGGGGACAAGGAGACGTGATGTTGGGATGGTGCTGGCTGGTGGCACAGTCCCAGCACTGCCACCTCACCCTGCTCCCTGGTGGAATCCCTGCCCTGTTGACACCCCCTTGCATGACAGTCCCCTTCACAGGACACGGGGTGACTTCTTACCGGAGGTCCTGGTGGTCCTGGGTCTCCCTGGCTGCCCTGAAAGGAGGAAGAGACAGGGTGACTGCAGGGATGGGGTTTCCCCTGTGGGTGCAGCAGGTGTCCCCCAGAAAGTGCCAGCAGCTCTGGAAAGCACCCAGGCCAAGCGACGACACGTCTGGCCAGTTCCTGGCAAGACACTTGTGACCAAGCACCCACACAGACAGAAAGGTGGCCCAGATGGTTTCACCTATTGCCTGTGCCTAGGAGCCCCTGGCTGTGCACTGAGGTGGGGGACACAGTGCCACAGTGGGGACGCAGACACCTACCGGGCGTCCCAGCACACCGGGAAAGCCTGGCACACCCTGCAAAGAACATATCAGAGTCAGTGGGTGAGCAGGACCCCCCAGGCAGCCCTGTCTGTGGGTTCTCTCTGCTCTTGGTGCATGGTAACCAGCCTGGGTTACTCACAGCGGGTGGGCAGAAGGTCCCCATAGGACCTGTCAAGCCCAGTGTGGTAGGGAAGGAGCTGAGGGAGCTGTGAATACTCCCACCAGTGCTGGTGGTAGCTGGTGCAGGACCACAGGACCATCCCCTTGTACCAGCCCACCCCCATCATCATGTCCCCACTCACCGGCTTCCCCTCAGGGCCAGTCAGCCCTCTCTCACCCGGGAGGCCCTGGAGAAAGATATGGGGACGGGGTCAGTGCCAGGCGAGGGGACAGGGTCAGTGCCAGCTGAGGGGGACAGTGTGATACTCACTGGGGCACCGTCTCTGCCCTTCTCGCCAGGCTCCCCTCTCTCACCCCGTGGGCCTCCTTCACCCTGCAGAGGGGACAGGGCCTTGTAGGACAGGCAGGGACCTTCCCATCCCCGCTGACCCCCAGAGGGCTGCCCTGTTGGCAGTGGGAGACTTACGACCGCAGACCTTATCGCCTTTGGGTCCCCGCTCGCCCTCAGCTCCTGCCTCACCCTGTGTCAGGAAGAAGACAGATGCCATCAGCCCCTACTTGGGGACACCCACCTTGCTATTGTCCTCAGTCCCAGCCCAACTCATCACGTTGGCTTGATCGCCTTGGCTGCCTTGTTCCTTTCTGCCCTGCCACGCACCTTTGCTCCCTTGGGTCCGGCAGGGCCACGTTCGCCAGGCAAGCCCATCAGGCTGCCCTCCAGCACATCCGCCTGTGGGCACAGTGTGATCAGGGCTGGCATCCAGGTGACCTCAAAGTGGCCCCCTGAGGGCACAACCCTCCCACAAGTCCCAGGGGACTGGATGTGGACACTCATCCCAAGAGGTGCAGGCTGGCACCACCAGCATTGTCCCCAGCATTGTCCCAATGTGTCCCCAACAGCTGTCATCACCTACCTTGGGCCCTGGGGCCCCTGGGGGGCCAGGCAAGCCATCCCTGCCCTGGGTGGGGAGAAAAATAGATTGAGCATCAAAGCGACAGTAGGGCACGGGGGAGTAGAGCCATCCCAGCAGGGCCACGTCTGGCCCCTACTGGGGGGCAAAGTGATGCCCAGTGACGCCTCCGTCCTCTCAAAAGGTGCTCAGCATGGGAGGTCGGAGAGGTAGTGCCCCCATCCTGTCTCACCTGCTCACCCCGGTCACCCTTCTCACCCCGGTCACCTCGGTCACCCTGAGAAAACAACGGGGTGGCCGTCACGGGGCTCTCCCCAAGCTCCTGGGCCAGGTCCCCCCGCCCTCACCCCACGCCTCCGTTCACACTCACCTTCTCGCCGGGCCGCCCAGCCTCTCCCAGCTCCCCGGCCCGGCCTGGCACCCCAGGGATGCCCGGCTTGCCAGGCTCCCCCGGCTGCCCAGGTGGCCCCTCAGGACCCCTCTCACCCACAGCGCGGCCTGTGGGACCCTGGGGGCCAGGGGCACCCGTGTCCCCCTTGTCACCTTTGGGTCCTCGCTCACCAGGGAAGCCTAAGGAGCCCTGCAAAACATAATAATGTGTCACCAGGGTTAGCTCTGTGCCGGGTGTCAGCCCTCCCTGAGCACCCCAGGGCTGAGCCAGCTGCATAGACCCCAGTCCAGGTAGAATCATAGAATCACCAGGTCGGAAAAGACTCACCAGATCATCAAGACCAACCATTCCTATCAAACACTAAGCCATGTCCCTCAGCGCCTCGTCCACTCGCCCAGTAAACACCTCCAGGGAAGGTGACTCAACCCCCTTCCTGGGCAGCCTCTGCCAGTACCCAATGACCCTTTCTGTGAAATATTTTTTCCTAATGTTCAGCCTAAACTTCCTCTGGTGGAACTTGAGGCCATTCCCTCTCATCCTGTTCCCTGTCACTTGGGAGAAGAGGCCAGCTCCCTCCTCTCCACAACCTCCTTTGAGGTAGTTGTAGAGAGCAATGAGGTCTCCCCTCAGCCTCCTCTTCTCCAGGCTAAACACTCCCAGCTCTCTAGGGTGGGAGCAGGGCACGTGTTTGGCCCCAGCGTCGAGACCGGCTCTGCTCACCTCTCGGCCTGGGGGCCCCCTCTCTCCTGGCTCCCCACGGCTGCCCTTTTGGCCCCGGAGCCGCTCAGACACTGGCAGAAATGAGTCCGAGCTCCCATCATAGGCACCTGTGAGCTCCTTCAGGGATGAAATCTGGGAGGGAAGGAAATTCCACAGTCGGGAGGACAGTGCAACCCAGCTGCAGTGCCCCACAGCCCTGCCAACCCACCCCAGGTGCTCGGGTGTCCCACCACCTCCTGCGTCACCCCTCCCGGTGCCATGTGACAGGAACATCCCCCAGACTGACAGCCAGGGACTATGTACCTTGATGCCAAGTGCTTCCAGGCTACGTTCAACGTTCTGCAATAAAAAGCATCAAAAAAGAAGCAGGTGCTGGCCTCTCTCCACCATGAGGGCTGTGGAGGGTACTCTGTACCCCAGGGCTGTCATCCCAGCCCAGCAGGTTGTGAAGGACTCACCACTGCACTCCCAGGGTCTCCACGCGCTCCAGGGTCACCAGGTCGCCCCTAGGTTTGCAGATGAAAATGGAATGAAAAGATGCACAGAGGTGCGGGAGGTGAGGTGAGCAGTGCTGATGCTGCACTCAGTAGGTTTCAGAGTTAATGCTGCTGGTGCTGCTTGAGCAGGGGTTGTAGTTGTCATCACCCAGGCACCCTCGCAGCTTGTCAGGCTCAGTGCTAGGCACTCACCGGCTCTCCTCGCAGTCCAGGTTCCCCTGGGTCCCCCTGAAACATAGCAAATGTATCAAGGAGGGGAAGAGCTGGGGGCCTGCAGTCCCACCAAAGACTCTTCCCCTCTGGCACAGGATTCCCCAGATCTTTGCCTTGGGAGAAGGAGCACACCTACCTTTGGTCCAGTCACCCCACGGGGCCCTGGTGAGCCCTAGAATATGCAGAAGGACACAATGGCACCTGAGGGAGCTGTGGGCAGGACTCCTGCCCACCCTAAAACAGTGAAGGCTCCAGAGTCTGGTGCTGGGCGGCACCCTGGGCTTGAGGATTACATACCTGGCCTGGGGGGCCAACCAGCCCTGGGACACCGGGGAGGCCAGGGGGACCGAGGGGACCTGGCACGCCCCTGTCCCCCTGCTCGCCCTTGGCACCGCTGCGGCCCTGGTAAAAGAGCAATATCAGTCCTAGCACAGGGATGCATGGGGCTGTCCCCAATGGGGGCACATTCTCAGCACCCCAATCACCAGGCTCCTCTGCAGGGAGGTACTCACGTCTCTGCCAGGGGGTCCTGCATCACCTTTGTCCCCCTAACCAGGAGGAAAAAGAGTCAGAGGGATGCTGCCCCATCCCCATGGCCCTGAGTGGTGCCCCTGGACCTGGGTAGGGAGAAAGCACCATGCAGGGACCACCCGGGGTTCAGCTCCTCACCTTTCTCCCATCCTCTCCTGGTGTCCCATCTTCTCCCTAGGGACACAGGTTGCCAGTCAGCACCTGACTTGTCCACCCCAGCACGAGCATTGCAAGGGACAGGCACTGGTGACACAGCTCGGAAAGCAGGGGCTCTTTGCCACATGCCCCCTTGCCTTCACTCTGCAGTGGGATCAGTGGCCCACAGGACCCTCTGGTGAGCCCCAAAGCCAAGCCTTGTTCCCTCTACTCACGTTCTTGCCACTGAGGCCAGGTTTGCCATCATTGCCAGGTTTACCCTGGGAGGAAACAGAAGCAGTGAGAGCCCCCGCAGTGCCCTGCTGGTGCCAGGGGTCCCTGGCCCCACTATGGAAGGAGGAGCTGGGCACTGGGTGAGCCCCATGGGGGGTCATCAAGTATCCCTGGAGTGCAGGGCAGCTGGTACTTACGGGCACACCAGGCGGTCCCAGGGGGCCCACAGGACCAGGTGGCCCCTGCTCCCCACGCAGCCCTGGCAGCCCCTGTGGAGAAAGGAGACGGGGGAGCACAGGACAGCAGGGCACCTGTCTCCCCCAGCCAGTCTGGGAGAAGGGAGCAGGACTGGGACAGTGGCACTCTGATGGGGACAAGTGACAGTCCCGCTGTGCTGCCCTGGACCAGGGAGTATGGGACAGTACACATAGATCCCTCACAAGAGCAACAGCCCCACCAGGAGCACAACCCAAAGCTGCCCTTTCCAGAGGTACTTACATCCCTTCCAGGATCCCCCTGCTTCCCCGGGTCCCCCTGCAGAGAAGCAGGCGGTGAGAGCAGAGACACCCCAACCCTGCCAGGGGTTCCCCATGAGCATCCTCAGCCCGGAGCAGAGGGTATCCTGTGCTCCCCACCCTGGCCCTTGCTCACCCGCAGCCCCGCGGGACCTGGGGGGCCAGGTTTGCCTTCCAGCCCGTTGCGGCCATCCAGCCCTGGTGGGCCACGGTCCCCCTGTAAGAAGGCAGGGCAGGACAGCTGGAGCCATGGGGCAGGACAGCTGGAGCCATGGGGCAGCCCCAAGCCCCCAGCCCCCTCACCTTCTCTCCTGGCAAGCCTCGGTCCCCAGGTTCACCCTGTGGGGTGAGAAGAGGGGTGGGCATTGTGTCCTTGAACAGGAGCCAAGCAGGGCACATACCCCCCACTCAGACCCTCGTGGGGAGGTGACACTCACCCGTGTACCAGGGGGGCCACGGGGGCCCTCCACACCCTGCAAGAGAGAGATATGCTCAGCAGTAGAGGGAAAAGAGGGGTTCCTGGGTCCTTGCCACCAGGAACTCATCTCTCCCTCAGAACATCACCCACCTTGCTGTCCCACCACCTCATGCACCAGAGACCCAACACCTACCCTCTCCCCAGGCAAGCCAGGTGAGCCGGTGTCACCCCGGGCACCCTTCGCACCATCCTCACCGGGGTCCCCAGGGTCTCCCTGCCAGGAAAGGGCACTGCGTTTAGAGGATATTGTCCCAGCACCAGCACAAATGCCTGTGCCGAGCCCGTGCCAGAGCCCACGCTGAGCACCTCTGCTTCTGCTGCGTGGTTTAAGGGCGGAATAATAACAAAGCTCTCAAAATACAGGCACAGTGGGGAAAAAAAAAAGAAAAAGGTTACTGGGCTCAATGCAGCTCCTGGGTGGCCAGATAGTAGATGCAGAAGAAATGCAATTAGCAGCGCTGCTGAGCCAGGAACCAGCTGAGCCACAGCTGGAGACCCCGGTGCCATCCAGCACACAGCACAGCCCATGGCCAGCTCTGTCCTGAGTCTGAGCTGGCTCCAAAATGCAGGACAGCGAGAGCTCAGGGTGCTGCTGTGGGATCCCTGATGGGGCGGGGAGCCAGGAGCATGCTGACTCCCTCAGGGACCTCAGCCCTAAAGGGACCTCCTGCCCTGGCACCCTCCTCCCAGTACAGGGCAGGAGCATCAGCCCGTGTGCCCCCTGGATCCTACAAACTCCAGCTCCCACATGGCTCTCAACCATAATGCACACTGGTTTCATGTGGCAGGAGCTGTTTCCATAGAATCATACAATGGTTTGGGTTGGAAGGGACCTCAAAGCCCATCCAGATCCAATCCCCCTGCCATGGGCAGGGACACCTCCCACTGGATCAGGTTGCTCCAAGCCCCTTCCAACCTGGCCTTGAACACCTCCAGGGATGGGGCAGCCACAGCTTCCCTGGGCAACCCGGGCCAGGGCCTCCCCACCCTCATCATGAAGAATTTCTTCCTAATGTTTCATCTAAATCTTTTCCCCTCCAATTAAAAGCCATTTGGGCAGGGAAGGCTCAGTGGACCAGTGTTGCTGTGCACAGGCAAACCCAGCAAGGGATGGTGCAGGGCACCCCACCACCAGTATCCCAGGGGACCCACTCAATACCTTGTCCCCCTTCTCCCCAACTCCTCCAAGCCCCACGTCGACCTGTGGGACAGAGAAGGGGTTGTCAGAGCACATGCAGCCTGGCACCAGGCTGTGGGCAAGGAGAAGGGTCGGGGCAGAGCTTACAGTTCGTCCTGGGGGTCCGGGAGGCCCCTGAAAGAAGGGCAAGAGAAGGTTAGGGGGAGCTGGCACAGTGCTGGGGAGAGCAAGGCCAGCTCCAGAGGTCACATGGCCCCGTGTCACTCACCGGCTCCCCACGGTCACCCTTGCTCCCTGGAGTTCCAGGGCTGCCCTGAGAGAAAGAGAGTTGGAATGAGGGAATGAGGGAACAGGGGAGCCAGGAGGTGGTGGGTCCCATGGGGTGGAGGGTACCCCTGGGGTGCAGGGCAGTGAAGAGTGTGGGGTGGTGGGTGGCACACACGAGTTACTCACGTTCCTGCCTTCGGGACCTGGGTCCCCTGAGTCACCCTTCTCGCCAGGGGGGCCACGGTAGCCAGGGAGGCCCTGGGTGAAGGGCAGACAGAAGGTGTGAGTTAACAGGAGCCACTTCGAGAGCACCAAGCATCTCACCTGCCCCGGGGTGCCCACCAGCCCCACACTTACCCGCGGGCCCCTGTCTCCGGGTTTGCCAGGCAGACCTGCTTCACCCTGTGGGGAGAGACGGGGTGAGTGGGGGGCAGTGGGGAGGGGGGCACTGGTCTTTGGTGGGGGTCCTCACTTACTGGGGTGCCTTCATCACCCTTCTCTCCACGCTCTCCCTGCAGCACAGGAGGAGAAAAGCACAAGTCACCAACATCTCCCTGCTTGCCCCAAGACCCCAGCCTCCTCAGGGCTCAGGTGCTCCACAGTTCCCAGTCCCACTACCCTCCTCGCCCCACTCTACCTCCTTGCCACGAAGCCCGATCTGTCCTGGGGCACCTGCTCGGCCAGGCTCACCCTTCTCCCCTGGCTCCCCTGGGTCGCCCTAGGAGGGGAGAAGAAGGGGCAGTGGTTCAGGGAAAGCAAAGGCTCAGCCCAGCACCCTCTGCTCCCCAGAGTGGTGTCATGGCATGGTCTGCAGGGACAGCCCCTCCAGAGCCTGGATGGAAGAGGTATGGACAGACAGATGGACAGAGAGATGCTTCCTGCAGTGACGTTACCTTGGGGCCGCTCCTGCCTGTGAGACCAACGATACCCTGGTTGTTGCAGAGGGAGAGAATGTGTCATTGGGGACCGGGGTGACCCCATGCTGGTGGGTCCTGCAGCAAAATCTGGCCAGCCCCAGCCCCTGGGATGCACCCACACTCACCCGATCGCCCTGCTCGCCTTTGGGGCCAGCAGGCCCCGGGATGCTGAGGCCAGGGGCACCCTGGACACAAAAAGATGCAGCTTGGAGCAACGGCACAGGCACCATGAGCCCCGGGGGGCCGTGCTGTGCCCCCTGTGCCCCTGTCCCCAGGCAGTACTCACGCGAGCACCTTTTTCTCCTGTGTCACCCTTGGGGCCAGGAGGTCCTTCTGGTCCTGAGGAGCCTCGGTCACCCTGGAGCAGAGGAAATAGCACCAACATCCCCTCCCAACCACCCCCTTCCCCCACTGAAGCAGCCCCTCCCAACCAACCCCACCAGGCCCAGGGACTTTGGGTTGATGCCTGGTTGTGTGATACCCCTCTCCAGCCCACAGCCATGCCCCAGGGGTGCCAGTCAGGACCAGGGGGCAATGGCTGGGAGGGGGTTACCTTCTCTCCTTGAACACCATTCACAATGGGAGCCTGGGGGAGAAGCAGAGAGGAACGTGCTTGGTGCTGCTCACAGCTCCCTGTTGCAGGGCTGGGACAGGCAGAGGTAGACCCAGTGGGCAGCATCACTTACTGGCTTGCCAGGCGCTCCTGGATCCCCCTGTGGAGAGATGAGAGTCATTGATGGCCACTTCTCCAGCAGCCCCATGCCAACCATCCAGGACCCTGCTTTGCCCTCACCTTCTCTCCCCGGGGGCCAGCTGGTCCTGGAGCTCCCTGTGGTGGAAGCAAAGATCTCAGGAGTCTGGTGGTGCCTGGGTACACATGCCCAGAGCACAGGAGCCCTCAGCTCCCAGGGCACCGAGTCCTCTGCCGTTGCCCCAACGCACCTCTCTGCCCGATGGCCCTGGGCGCCCAGGTGCTCCTGCCTCTCCCTGCAAGAAGGGGAAGAAGAGGAAGGTGTCAGGGACATCCTTCTCCCCCAGCTGCTCCAGAGCAGGACAAGCATGACCCTGGTGTGCCTGCACACTTACCTTCTCGCCCTCAGGTCCTGGCACCCCGCGGTCCCCCTGCAGAATGAAGCAGAGGAGGTTTCAGGGAGCCTTCCTCCCTCCATGCCACACTGCTCCCACTCTAAGCACGAGCCCAGAGCCCTTTAGGGCCTGACCTCCAATCCCACCAAGACCACTGACAGCAACCCCAGACACAGCCACCACAGTGCTGCAGGGACACTGGAAACTGCACAGACTCGCTCGGGCACTCTTACCTTCGCGCCCATCTCTCCCAGCTCGCCTGGTGCCCCACGGTCTCCCTGGTGTAGGAGGAAGATGGGGTCAGGGGGAAGCAGGACCCGTGATGAGTGGCATGGGTCCAGGCACAACACCCAGACCCCTTTTCTCCCCACCGAGGGCAAAGTGACAGCATCCTTTCGGTTCCCACACACTCACCTTCCTGCCCTGCTCCCCTGGTGGTCCTCGAGGACCCTGCAAAGGACAGAGAAGTCACCTCAGATTTGGCCAGAGCACGAGCCTTCCAAGGTGCCCTTGGGGCTCACCAGCAAGGCCAGCTCCCACCTGCCCTACCTTCTCTTGGAAAACTCACCCGGTCTCCTGGGTCCCCGGGGCGGCCAGGTGGCCCTGGGAAACCTTCTTTGCCATCACCCTGGGGATTAGGAAAGGTGACAGCCATGCCATGAGATAGGGATGCTCATAGGATGGGGATGAGCATCCCCATTGGAAAGTGGTGGTAAGTGGTGCAGGGTCCCACCCCAGCTTGGAGCATCCCCACTGCCATCTTACCTTCTCTCCCTTCAGGCCAGGGGGGCCAGCAGGTCCCCGGGGCCCAGGGTCCCCAGGCAGACCCTGCAAGAGAGCACAGCTCAGTCAGGGACACAGCTCAGCCCTGAGGACACACAGCCGCTATGTCCTCTCTGCCATTCCTGTTGGCCCAGGGCGGGACTCACCGGGGCGCCGGGCTCCCCTCGAGGTGCTACTCCATCCACAAGTCCTGGAGGGCCCTGCAGAGACAGGGGTCAGGTCCTGTAAGATGATCCCAGAGGGCTCATTCCTTCCCAGTACCCTCCTGGACAGAGAAGCCAGGGAAACACAGAGCCACTCACCCTCTCCCCTCGGTCACCCTTCTCCCCCTGAAAGGGAAAAAAAAAAAAGCAGGTAAGGGTGGGTTTGGGTTCTTCCCATGTCCCCTTAAGCATCAAGGGGGAACATGCTGGTCAGAGCCCATCTTCCATGGCATCAGGGCACATGCACCCATGTGCTCACGCATGTGTATGTGTGCATGGGAACAGCCAGGACTGGGACCAGGAGCATCACATGGGGGAGCAGCTCCATCTGTCCACACATCCCCCAAGCTGCACCCGTGCAGCACCAATGGGCACATACCTTCACAAACTCTCCTGGAGGTCCCGGTGGCCCCATAGGTCCCAGTGGACCAGGGGGGCCTGCATCACCCAGTGGTCCCCGCAGACCAGGGCTCCCAGGGGGACCAGGGCTGCCCTGGGGACAGAGATGCTCCGTTAACTTGTGCTGCCACATGGGCTGGCTGGACACTTCCCAGCACAGCCACCCCTGTACATACCGGCACGCCTGGCTCCCCTTTCTGACCAGGCAGCCCCTCTCCTCCATCCACAATCACCCTGGGTTCTCCCTGAAGGGGGGATAACAAAATTCAGTGTCCCCATGTGGCCTGTTGTGTCTCTGGTGCAGGACAGGGGCCACGGTCCCACGGTCCAAATCTGAGGCCAGGGACCCAGAGGGAGATGGGGAGACCCTGGGGTCACCCCGACCCTGAGCGAGGAGGTGCGAGGGCTGGGATGCATCCACCAGGATCCCCATTGCTCCCCAGGGACAGCCCTGTGCCCATAACCTACCGGCTCGCCTTTCTCCCCCTTCGGGCCAGAAAGCCCCACAGGGCCCCTTGGTCCCTGGAAACGAAAGGCAAAGAGTGAGGAGGGGGTGCTGGGGGAGAGTAGGGATGGGGAAGGATGGAGCCATACTCACAGGATCCCCTCGGGGGCCAGGGACGCCTTGAGTGCCCTGAAAAACAACAGCTCAGGGGGTGAACACGTGTCCCTGCCAGGTGGCAGAGTGGGGACAGTGGGGTGGGATGGGACAGGGCTCCAGCCAAGGCAGGGATGAACGAACAGGCCCTGCCCAGGACACTTAGTGTGGGACACGCAGTGGGGACGGTAGAGACTCTGCCAGCTACAGGGACTCCTCAGCACAGGGAGAGGGTGGGCAGAAGCTGGTGAGGGAGCAGGTAGGGCACTGGGAAGAGCCCACCATGCAGCAGCAAACCCAAAGGGACTCCCCTACTCACTGGCTGGCCAGGTAATCCAGGGTTCCCAGGGCGGCCAGGGCTTCCCGGTGTCCCGTCGGCTCCAGGGAATCCCTGTGGGAAGATAAGAAAATCATGCCAGCACCCAGCGCGTCCTAGCACTGCCGGACAAGCCAGTGCCACAGGTAGCACTGGGAGCCCAGGACAGCCCTATGGCAGAGTCAGGTCTGCGAGTGCCCTTCCCTTGAGTTGGGGTGCGAGGGAGCAGTGTGGGGCTGGAGTAGGGCTCTCCGAGGAGATCCCCTCTCCTGGAGGCGAGGAGGGAGGAACAAGGGGCAGAGAGAGACCCTCAAGAGGGCTGGGTTCTCACGTCTGGGGACACAGCAGGTGCCTGAGTGGCAGGACTGGACGTACTCACCCTGTCCCCTTTCTTGCTCGGCCGCTCAACAGTCTCTCCCGGCAGACCCCGTGGCCCTGCAGGTCCTGGAGGGCCAGGCAGCCCATGGCGGCCCTGGAGGGAGAGTGGAGAGGACAAGCTGGGTGGCAACCAAGGGATGTTCCCTTCTCTGTCCCTGCAGTGAGGGCTGGACAGGTCCCCGTCCCAGTACCCACTTGCAGGACGAGGGGACCAAGGGACCATGTCACTGCCCCCACTAGGGAGCCGCCTCCCCACTTTCCCCCAGCAGGACATTACCGGCTCACCAGGAGGGCCTGGCTGCCCTACACGTCCCTGCAGTCCCTGCGGAGAGAGAGCCAGGGCTGATTGTCCCCTGCAGGCTGGCATCAGCAGGGCTGGGGGATGCAGCCTCTCTAGAGCCACCAGCAGTGAGGGGACACCAAAACACTCACCGGCTCACCACGGTCACCCTTCTCGCCCTGGAAGAGAAAGGGTTAGAGGACATCTCCCCATGCTCGGCTCCTCAATGTGCTACTACTATGGGCATGGTTAGGGTTCCCTGACCCCAAGCAGCACAGCATGTCAAGGGGATGCTCACCTTGGGGCACTGCACGCTGCAGGGCTTTGGTTTCGGCTCTGGCTCTGGCTGGCAAGACAAAAGAAGACCGTGTGAACCTGGGAGCAGGAGAAGCCCCTGGTCGCCACAGGGGTGCTCCCTCTGCACACCCTCCAGGGCACCCTGGCCCCTTACCCTGGTGGAGATGATGGTGCAGAGGTCATCGGTGAGTTCGCCCTCCAACTCTGTCAGGGCACCACTGTCATGGTAGATGTACCGCGGGTCCTCACCGGTGACCACGCGCCGGAGCTGCTCCCGGTCTGCTCCCTGCAAGCCCACCGCCAGCACCCGCACCCCTGAGCCAAGAGCATCATCAGCACCCCACAGGAAGCATCCCGTGCATCCCGTGGGGCGCCATCCATCCTCACCCCCAGCCTTGACGTCCCTGGCTGCAGCGATGGCATCATCCCCAGAGGGACCATCGGCCAGGACCACCAGCACCGCTGGCACCCCGGGCCGCCGCCCCGCACCAGGGCTCAGCAGGTAGGTCCTTGCAAAGGTGATGGCAGCCCCTGGGGAGGAAGGTGGAGAAGGAAGATGGTCAGAGGGGTACTAGCGACTGCTGCTCTGGTTCCTGGCACAGCTCCTCACCGATGGCATTGCCACTGGGCTCCTCATAGCGTATGGTGCGGATCTGTTCCAGCACAGCCGGCAGGTTGCTGGAGCGGTTGAGGAGGAGCCAGGGTAGACTGCGGTAGCTGTATGTGGCGAGAGCCACCTGGGAGAGCACGGAGGAGTGGTGAGCACTGCTGTCTGCCCATGCCCCCCAGCCCCCTCACCATCGCAACAGCCCTGTACCTGGGTGCCCTCGGGGCCCAGGCGCCCCAGGGCAGACACAGTGTTGGAAAGGAGGGTGCGGACGGCATCAGCGCTGGAGGAGCTGTCACGGGTGCCATGCACCAGGAAGACAACATCACCACGGGCATCCCTGCAGACTACGGGTACAGGGAAGGGGTGAAGCCACTGGCCGAGAGGAGACAAGCCCAGTCGTCGCCCCAGCACAGTCCTGCTGTACCTGTGCGCTCGCTGATGGAGCTCTCGGCACCTGGGGCACTCCCCAAGACAGGGCGGAGGATGAAGGTGTAGCGCTGGCCCAGACGCAGCCCAGAGACCTGGTAGGAGCTGGCAGTGCTGGGCAGTGTCTGCCCTGTCTCCCCTCCAGCTGTCACCCAGGGGACAGAGTCAGGAGGGGCTGGTGAGCCCTCACAAAGACACTGCCCCCTGCCCCAAGGCCACTGTCCCACCTCACCTGCTGGGGGAGTCCAGGAGAGGACGTAGCTGGAGGCACCAGGGATGGGAGTCCAGGTGAGCGTCACCGAGTCTCTCCGCACCTCCGTCACCCGCAGGTTGGTGACACGGCCTGGGGCGGCTGTCAAGGAAGAGGAGGAAAGTGTCTTGGCCTCATGGGGCAGCCCCAGCCATGCTCCTGGTCCTTCACCCATCACCCTTCTCAGCCTGCGGCTGAGCCTGTCCTTGTGTGCAGCTTCAGGCTGCAGCCTAGTGCCAGGGTCCAATGCCCCCTCGGCGCTGCACAGCACCTTACCGGTGACAGCAGTAACAGTGGTCGGCTCGCTCTCACGGCCACCAGCCAGGCTGATGATGCTGATGTGGTAGCGCCGACCTGGCTCCAGCCCTGACAGGTCATAGGAGCTGGCGGTGGATGGGAGCTGCTGGCTGCGCTGGGGCCCTCCTGTGCAACAGAAGAGAGGGGTGAGGCCACGCAACACAAGGGCTGGCAGGGATGCAGGAGCGCCAGCCAGCCACACTTACCCTCAGACGGGCGCCAGAGCAGGCGGTACCCGGTGCTGCCAGCCACCGGCACCCAGACCAGGCGCAGGCGATGCTCCGATGCCTCTGTCACCTGGAAGCTGCTGACAGGGGGCACTGGGGCCGCGTCCGCTGCGGGCAGAAGGACAGGTGTTAGAGGCAAGGGTGCCCAGTGTTACCCTGGGGTGCTGCCCCCTGCCCCGGCACTCACGAGTGGTGACAACGATGGAGACGGGGTTGCCCTCTCGGTTACCGATGAGCGCTATCACCTTCACCGTGTAGGAGACACCACTCTCCAGGTCAGGGATGTCGAAGGAGCTAGTGTGGCCAGGAACCCGCCGACTGCTCTCCGAGCCCCCTACCAAGTACCATGTTGTCAGCCCCCTGCCCTGCCACCCTTGCAACCTGTCCCCATCCCCATCCTGCAGTACCATCCCTGCGGCTCCACACCACGCGGTAGGCGGTGGCTCCTGGCACGCCGACCCAAGTGATGCGAGCGATGTTGTTCCTGGATGCCTGCACCTCCAGCCGGGACACGGTTCCCACCTGCTCAGGTGCTGCAACACCCAGAGGGACATGGTCACCCGGGTCTAAGACAAGGGGCGGTGGCTGCCACCAGTGAGTAAGGGGATGTCTCACCAATCCGCGCCGTGACAGTGACGGGGCTGCCCTCACGGCCATCCACAACAGCCGAGATGCCGATGGTGTAGATGATTCCAGCACGCAGCCCCTCGATGGTGAAGGCAGTGGGGTCAGCAGGGAGGAAGCGGGATTGCTCCAGACCTAGGAGAGACAGTTAGGTTGGAAAGGGCTCTGGCACCACCACCATGATGTCCTGTGGTTCCCACACTCACCGTCGCTGCCTCGCCAGGTCAGCCGGTAGCCTCCAGCTCCCGGCAGCCCTCGCCAGGTGACCCGCAGCTGGCTGGGACCGGCCTCCGTCACCCGCAGGTCTGAGATGCTGCCTACAGCTGGGTACTCTGCACCAGCCCAGGGTACCGCAGGTGTCAACTTGGGGTGCCCCGAGGGGCCGCATGGCCACCCTGGCACCCTGAGGGTTTGCAGGGGGACAGAGGACAAAAGCACAATACAAGGGAAAAACACAGCACCAGGACTCCTGGTCCAGCATGGACTTACTGAGTCGGACAGTGAGTGTGGCAGCGCTGCCTTCCTGGTTGCTCACCAGCGCTGAGACGCGCACGAGGTAGGTGATGCCCTCTCGGAGGTCCCCCAGCTCCAGCACTGTCTGGCTGCCTGGGATGCGCCTCGTCTTCTCCGTGCCGTCTGCCAGGAGCCAGGTGGGCACAGACCCTCAGCGCCAGCCAGTCAGGGTGCCCTGGGTGCCACCTGCCCTCCCACCACACTCACCCTGGCTGTTGCGCACCACCACTTTGTATTCAGTGGCACCGGGGATGCCCGTCCAGCTCAGTCGCACCCGCCTGCCCGCCTCCTCGACAAAGCGCAGCTCGGACACAGCACCCACGGGCGACTCCGCGCCTGCGAGGAGATGTGGTGAGGACAGCTGGAGCTGTGCAGCACGGACAGCGTGGCCACCATCCTCATCCCAGGCCACGACCAGAGAGTGCAATATAGAATCATAGAACAATCAGGTTGGAAGGGACCCATTGGATCTTCTAGTCCAACCATTCCTATCACACACTAAACCAAGTCCCTCAAGACCTCATCCACCCGTGCCTTAAACACCTCCAGGGAAGGTGAATCAACCACCTCCCTGGGCAGCCTATTCCAATGTCCAATGACCCTTTCTGTGAAAAACCTCCTCCTAATCTCCAGCCTAAATCTCCCCTGGTGGAACTTGAGGCCATTCCCTCTTGTCCTGTCCCCTGTCACTTGGGAGAAGAGGCCAGCTCCCTCCTCTCTACCACCTTGTTTCAGGTACTTCTAGAGAGTAATGAGGTCTCCTCTCAGCCTCCTCTTCTCCAGGCTAAACAACCCCAGCTCTCTCAGCCGTTCCTCATAGGTTCTGTTCTCCAGCCCGTTCACCAGTCTTGTCGCTCTTCTCTGGACTTGCTCCAGAGCCTCAACATCCTCAATATCTTGTGGCCAAGGGGATCCTCAGGCTGAGCAATGCCACACAGGATGTTCCTCCATCCCAACAGCTTGGGAGGGTGGGGGACAAGCCAGAGGACCCCTGATGGTTGCTCACCTGTCTGGAAGGTGGTGACGGGGGTGGCCACCTCCCCACCATCGTAGAGGGTGTAGAGGGTGATGCGGTACACGGTGCCTGGCTGTAGCCCTGTCAGCTGGTAGGTGTTGGTGCTGCTTGGGAGCGACACCGTCCTGGGGGGCTCTGGTCCTGTGGGGAGGGAAGAGTCACTGCTGGCTGTTGGCACAGGGGAGTTTGTAGGGGAACCAGGAGCCCCAAACCCACCTGTGGCTCTCTTCCACTCCAGACGGTAGCCGCGGGCATCGCGGGTGCCAGTCCAGAGCACCTGGATGGTCGTGGGGCTCAGGATGTTGGTCCGTAGTGTCTGCACTGCACCCAACTCTGCAAGAGGGACCCCGTGGGCCAGGCTGTCCCGTGGCACTGTGCCACCAGCCACCAACTCCCCAGCCCCCACACAAGGCAGGTTGGGGATCATTACCATGGTGTGGGTCACTGGGATGATCCCCTCCCCATCCCATGGCAATGGCACCAGGGGTAGAGCAGGGGCCAGCAGCAGCAGCAAATCTCCCACATCCACCACCTACCTGTCCTCTGCCTCAGGGTGGCCGCAGGCCCCTCCAGTTGCCCGAAGAGCGGTGCGACTGTCACCACATAGTCAGTGTTGGGCTGCAGCTCCCCCAGCGCATGCGACGTCCGCCCAGCATCCAGGTCCACTCTGTGCCTGTCCTGTCCTGCAAGAGCCAGCACGGCAGTCCCTAGAGGGGTCCAGGCGGAGGTGCCACCACCACCCCGCTGCCCTCCTCCCGGGAGCCACCAGCAGCAGGGAGTAAGCTGTGGGACAGGTGTCTACCTGTGAGGGTTGCCCAGGAGAGTCGGTAGCCGGTGGCACCGCTGACGGGCTGCCAGGCCAGCAGCATGCTCTGTGCTGAGACGTTGTGGACAGTCAAGTGCTGCAGACCCGCCGGGCGCCCTGCAGGTGAGAGGTGCCAGTCACAGTCCCCACGCGAGAGTGAGGTGGGGGGACAGCAGCAAGCATGTTCTGCACATACTCCTGCTCTTGGGGGAGCTTCCTTGCTCCAGCTCATGGATGCCGAATTGCACTGGGGGCACCGAATGAGCCCATGCTTGGCCGGCTCCTTCAAAGCATCCCAACACCAGCAAACTGGAGCTCAAATGCCTTGCTCTT
The DNA here is from genome assembly GCA_033558105.1 of Coccyzus lansbergi. NCBI lineage: Eukaryota > Metazoa > Chordata > Aves > Cuculiformes > Coccyzidae > Coccyzus > Coccyzus lansbergi. The sequence goes on along the minus strand of JAUMJK010001457.1, from coordinate 32,375 downwards.
AATGCCTTAAATACTTGCTGTGGGTTCAGGCTGACAGAGGCAGCTGAAGGAATCTAAAGCTTAATTTTTCTTGAAACTTGAGGTTTGTAAAGGTGTTGCCCTGGGGTCTCACCCCTGCTCCTGCCCAGCAACGCCTTCTACCGCCCTTGCGGAAACCATGCTTTCCTCCCAAAATGTGCAGTGCTTGAGTTTATAAAATACCCTGCATTTTTTCAGTCAACATTTTTACGTCATGTGGGGAAAGCCCCAGCGGAAACTCCCATGAGGCTAAGGAGGAGCTGGGAGAACACACAGTGCTGCATTCCCTCTGGGAACGCCTTTTGGAGCACAGAGTGTCATCTTGTAGCCCTGCTTGCCTGCATCCCCATCCCGGGCCCCAAGGAGCAATGGGCCAGGCAGTCCCTTCCCCGTCAGGTACGGTGACCAGAGGAGCATCCCTGCCCCGGGAACTCACCCCTGTCCCGGGCTGGGTGCAATACTTACGTGTTCGGGCAGTGAGGGTGGCAGGGCCAGCAGGCTGCTGTGCATAGCGGGGACGGAGCGTCACCACGTACTCGGTGTCAGGGCGCAGGTTGCTCAGTGTGGCTGACTGGGCGCTGGCCCCCAGGCTCTTCTCCTCTCCCTGGGCTGCACCTGGAGAGGAGGTGGTGGGGAGTAAAGGTGGGTGTGGGGGTATGAAATGCATCAGACCCGGCAGTGAAGGGGTGTCTGCAGGCCGGCATCCGGCCCCAGGGATGCCAGGCAGTGCCAGGGGTGGGGAGCGCAGGGAGAGGCTGGGACGGCAGCCAGGGCAGGGGCACCCCCCGCAGCGCCCGGGGCCAGGGATGGGCTGCCAGGTGTGCAGCTCCACAGTGCCTGCCTGGGACTGAGCTCTGCTGCCTGCTTCCCACATACAGCAAGACAACCCACGCGAGTGCTCCCAGCCCCAGGCTGGGGCAGACACCAGGCCCCCAGGCCACTCTGCGCACTCAGGCACGTGCCCCAAGCCCTGTGCCCCAAAGCCTCTGGGTGCAGGAACACACACGCCGCCTCCATGCCTCTGCACCTACGCGTGCATCGCAGCCTGGGCACGAGCGCCGGCTGCCACGGTGCAGGCAGGCGTGTGCACACCCATGGTGCTCTTGGCAAGCAGCCCATGTACCCACAGCCATGCGTGTGCCCTGCCATGCGCTGCTCAGCCCATGAGGCTGTGCAAAGGCAACACATCCAGGCAGCAAAATCTCCTCATGGGGACCATCCCCTCACCTTGCACAGTGTAGCTGAGGCTGTAGCCCTGGGGAGGGTCGGGGCTAGGCTGCCAGGCCAGCCGCAGGAAGGTTGGTCCAGTCTCCACCACACGGAAATCCAGAACGGAGCCAGCACGGCTCTCTAGGGACACACAGAACCCGGGATGAACCTACAGGCCCATTGCCACGGGCACCCAGCCCCATCCTCATGGGCACGGACACTCACGGGTGCGTGCTCGGCCAGACACTGACTCGCCGATGCTGTTGGCGTACTGGGCGGTGACAGTGACCAGATATTCTGTCCCCATGCGCAGCCCCCGCAGCACCGTGCTCGTCTCCCACGGTCCCAGGCTCACCTGGGCAGGGACAGTGTCACCCCCTTGCCAGACCTAGGCCATGCACGGGACCACCGGGGACCCCGAGCAGGCAAGTGAGGCAAGCGCTCACCTCCTGCCTCTCTGCAACAATTGGCTGGCCCAGCCCTGTCAGTGGCACACGCTGCACCCGGTAGCCAATGACAGGGCCACTGGCCGCCGTCCAGCGGATCCGCAACTGGTCCAGGCCCCGCTCAAGGATCTCCAGGTTGGAGGGGCCAGCATGGCTCGGCCCATCTGTGGAGAAACATGGGGTCTGTCGGCTCCAGGGTGCATGGGATGGTGGATAAAGCTTGCCAAGGTGTCATAACCACATGCCAATCAAGGTGCGATGGCCAGGAGGGCATTTTGGAGAGGATGAGTGCTAAGGGTGCATCCAGGGTGAACACAGCTCGGCACCCAGCAGCCACACTCCACAAGGAGAAGGATGAGGGCTCATACCCAGCAGGCGCAGTCTGCCCCCAACACTTGTGCACACCCTCCGTGTCATCAATGGCACCAGTGTCCCCAGCAGTTTGAAGTCACCAACATAGAAGAAGAAGGCATCAGTGGGCACCGAGGCCACACGGATCAGCTCCTTGTGGTCAGCGTTCTTGATCCCTGGCAGGGATGAAGATGATGAGTGAAGACAGGAACCCTGAACCCGGTGAGACCGCCTCCTCATCCAGTGCCAAAGCCTCACTCACCCACAGCAAAGATCTTGATGCCCTGGCTCTTCAGCTTTGCTGCTGGCCCCTCAGCATCATCCTGAGACTTGCCATCCGTGATGAGAATGCAGATCTGCAGGGCCAGGCAAGAGCTGTGAGACCCAGCGCAGGGAAAACAGACCCACCACATCCCCTCCTTAGGTGTCCCAAGGGCCACCACCCTGCACGCACCTGGGGGACCCCAGGACGGAGCTGCTTAGGGCCAAAGAAATTGTCAGCAACGTAGCGGAAGCCAGCGCCAGTCCGTGTGTTGCCACCCTTGTAGTTCAGCTGCTGGATGGCTCTCTGGACACTTGTGCCATCGGTGTGCTGAGAGAAGGAGAACTCCACTCTGGGGGACACAGGCAGAAGAGGAGGCTGAGGGGAGACCTCATTGCTCTCTACAATTACCTAAAAGGAGGATGTGGAGAGGAGGGTGCTGGCCTCTTCTCTCAGGTGGCAGGGGACAGGATGAGAGGGAATGGTCTCAAGCTCCACCAGGGGAGGTTCAGGTTGGACATCAGGAAAAAGTTTTTCCCGGAAAGGGTCATTGGGCACCGGCAGAGGCTGCCCAGGGTGGGTGTTGATTCACCTTCACTGGAAGGGTTTAAGGGACTGGTGGATGAGGTGCTGAGGGACATGGTTTAGTGACTGATGGGAATGGCTGGACTTGATGGTCCAATGGGTCCTTTCCAACCTGGTGATTCTACGATTCTGTGATCACATCCCACCCTAGTCCTGCTGCCCCACTGCCCCCCCACTCCGGGGCTCACCTTGGCTCATCGCTGTACTGCGCCACGGCAAAGCGCACTGCCTTCTCGCCCACCACCTGCATGAAGGGCTCCACCAGGTCCTCCATGAAGGCGCGGAGGGTGCGGAAATTGTTCCTGCCGATGCTGGACGAACCGTCCACCAGGAAGGCGATGTCGGCCTCCAGCACATCCTCGCACACGGCTGTGGGCACAGCGCTCAGGATGGGGGCTCAGCGCCACCCCGGGGGGACCCTCTCGCCCTGTCGTCCCAGCGCCGAGCACCCACCTTGGTTCTTCTTCTGCGCCGCGGTGGCCGGGGAGCCCAGGAGAGCGGGGAGCGCGGCAAGGAGCAGGAGCCAGCGGCTCATCGTGGGACCTTGCGGAGAGGATGCTGCCACCATCACCCCTTCTCCTGCGCGTCTCACCACTCAGCACCACAGCAGGGGCTCAATCCAGCATGCAGGGGGCTCGTAGGAGCAGCGAGGTGCCAGCAGGGAGCCAGAGGAGTGGGGGGAAAAGCATTCCCTGCAAGCCCCTTCACCCACCAACTCCCCACAGTTTAGGGTCACACACACACTCACCCCCCAACTCCCCACAGTTTAGGGTCTCACACACACACACACACACACTCACCCCCCAACTCCCCACGGTTTAGGGTCTCTCACACACACACACACTCACACTTAGGGTCTCTCACACACACACACGCACTCACCCCCCCAACTCCCCACGGTTTAGGGTCACACACACACACATACACACACACACTTAGGGTCTCACACACACACTCACCCCCCAACTCCCCACAGTTTAGGGTCTCACACACACACACTCTTAGGGTCACACACACACACACACACACTCTCACCCCCCAACTCCCCACGGTTTAGGGTCTCTCACACACACACACACGGTTTAGGGTCACACACACACACGCACACACACTCATACCCCAACTCCCCACGGTTTAGGGTCACACACACACACACACACACTTAGGGTCACACACACACGCACACACACTCACCCCCCCAACTCCCCACGGTTTAGGGTCTCACACACACACCCCCCAACTCCCCACGGTTTAGGGTCACACACACACACATGCACACTCACCCCCAACTCCCCACGGTTTAGGGTCTCACACACACACACTTAGGGTCTCTCACACACACACACACACACACACACACACAGCCCTGACACCAGTGTGATGGGCGCACCGGCTCTCAGCTCCGCGGGGCAGCTCGGGGCGACTCCTCAGCCACCTCACCCTGCAGGGGGGAACCCCCCCGAGTCCTATCCACCCCCCCCCCCTCACCCCAAATCTTTCCACCCCCGGCACACACTCACCCCGCCGCTCCGAGCCGAGCCGAGCCGGGCGGAGCAGCCCCCGCCCCTTTATGGAGGGCGGCCCGGAGGGGGGGACGGGAGGGGGGGAGCAGGGGGGGAGCCCCGCCCGGGGCTCCCCCCCTGCTCCCCCCCTCCCGTCCCCCCCAAACCCACCCGGTTCCAGCCCCCTCCCAACCGTTCCAGGCTGCCCCACAGCCCCATCCGACCTGCCTGGACACCCCCAGGGCTGGGGCAGCCTGAGTTGCTGCCTCCCCTCCCTCATCGCGTAGAGTTTCTTCCTCGTGTCCAATCTAAATCTTTCCCCCTCCAGTTTAAAGCTTCCCCCGTCTTCCTATCGCTTCCATGCCCCTGGAAAAAGCCCCTCCCCGGCTTTCCCGGAGCCCCTTTCACTACTGGAAGCTGCTCTAAAGCCTCCTCACAGCCTTCTCTTCTCGAACAACCCCAACTCTCTCAAGTCTCCTCAGAGCAGAGCTGCTCCAGCCCTCGGATCATCTTCGTAGTCCTCTTCTGGACTCGGTCCAACAGTTCCTTCTTATGTGGGGGATTCCAGAACCGGCAACAACATTCCAGTTTCTCTGGGCTTGCCTCAGTGTGGGGCTGAGGCAGCTCAGGGCACTTCCCAGTGCCTCCAGCCTCCACTTCTCAGGGATGTGGTGAGCGGCTCTGGGACCTGCCAGCCAGGGCCTGGGTGCACAGATCCATCCATCCTTGTGCCCTATGGTACCATGGGGCACTGCCTGGCCCTGGGCAGAGCTGGATGGAGTGGCCACAAGGCCTCAAGCCCCCTCTGGGTTAAAGCCTGACTCTGAGCATGAGCCCTGGGAAGGGTGATGGTGGTGGAGAAGGGCTGCTTCAACAGCTCCAACAAGGCCGCAGGACAGCTGGGCCTTGGCCAGGTCCTTTCCTGCACTCACAGTATCATAGAATCATAGAATCACGAGGTTGGAAAAGACCCACGGGATTGTCGAGTCCAACCATTCCTATCAAACACTAAACCATGCCCCTCAGCACCTCGCCCACCCATCCCTCAAACACCTTCAGGGAAGATGACTCAACCACCTCCCTGGGATGACATGGGACCCTAGCACCCACAGCCCAAGTACAGGGACCGTCCTGGATCCAGTTGTGGGGTTACACCATCTCCCAGCAGCCACCGGAGCAGACAGGTTGTCGAGACCTACCTCAGAGCTGGAGAAAGAGTCTGGAAAGCCACTGGTGGTGTGACTGCAGCTGGCGAGAGGAGGCGAAAGGAAGAAGACGCCCAGCAAGGTGGGCAGAGACCTCATGCTGCCCTGGTCCCAATACCTGCCCACCCACCCAAAGACCTGCATGTCTGTCCCCTGCTGCTCCTCACCACATCAGGACACACCCCTGACTCTCAGGGTGCCCCTTGCCCCCAGAGCACCCCACGGGGCAACACTGCTCCTTGGGGTACATCCCGCGGCACCTCATCCTCCCTGCAGGTACTTGTGCTTACCTGGGGCTGACCCAGCTCCTGGCCCCAGAGCATCCCCTGAGCCACCTCCCCTCTAGCCACCTGCTCAGGCCACACGTCCCTTTTCCCAGCAGCCTTAGTACCTCTGCCCTCCCGGCCCCCCTCCCCGGAGCTCCCCTGTGGCTCCTGGCAGGGCAGCAGGCAGGTCCGGGAGCATCTTCCTGCAGGAGGGGAGCGATGCTGGGGGGTCCCCGGGGCCACCTCGCAGCTGGGGGCCCGGGGCAGGACCACCTGCCACCAGCAAAGATGCTCCAGGGCCGGCTGCAGGCAACTTTCCCAGGCACACGCTGTTCCCAAGCAGGGGAGGAGCGGGATGCCCCCTCTCTTCTTAAAGGCACAGCAAGCAGTGCATCTCCTCCTCTTCGTCAGCCTTCCTCTCCTGAGGTCCTGGCCGCAGCCCCCAAACCTGCCCAGGTGGCTCCAAAGTTCCCCACGGACACAGGTTTCCCTTGCTCGCTCGGCTCTGTGGGTCTCTGTGGGTCCAGCGTCATCAGGTCAGGACCTTCCCAAAGCCTCCTCCCAGCAGAGCTCGCTTAATGAAGGCAAGGCGGCCTGTCCCAATTAGACAAGGGGCTTCGTTAACCAGGGAGTGGAGGGGTCTGCCAAGGGCTCTGCAGCTGGCCCCAGGCCCGGAGCTGGCAGAGCAACCCCACGGTGCGGTGCCGGCAGCAGGTCACGAGCGGCCAAGGGGTCACTGGGGCTACCAGGAGCCGCGCTCGGGCCAGCGTCACCCAGGGGGCACTGGGGCAGCGATGCTTCACGGTTGTGCCCTGAGCTCTGCCCGTCACCTCAGCCTCTGGGAACATGGCCAGCCACAGTACCATGGTCCCCAAATCCTGCTCCCCCTTGGGGAGCATCATCTCAGCCACATCTTCCTTGTATCGACCCTGGAGGGGAGCAAGCAGGACTGCTGAGTCCCAAAACTGCAGCGTCTCCCCCTCTGCTGTGGTTCCCAGCTCTCTCCGCTCCACATACCATGGGTGGATGAAGGAATCCGCGGCCCCAGGTCTGGTGGAGGGAGAGTACCAGGTGTGAGTGACTCACAGAGCTGCCCTGCACCGCTGCATGCCAATCCTTCCCAGAACATCCCAAAAAGTTGCCAGCCCTTCCCACCGGTCTTTATTCACACAACCCAGGCTTGGGTTTCCCCAACACCTGGCTGGCTTGGCCCCAAAGCACGTTGACTCTTCTCCACTGACGCTGATCAAAGCTTGCAGGACTGACTCTGATCCCAGCTCCTCCACAGAATCATAGAATCACCAGGCTGGAAAAGACCCATCGGATCATCAAGTCCAAGCACTCCCATCAATCACTAAAGTATGACCCTCAGCACCTTGTCCACCTGTCCCTTAAACACTTCCAGGGAAGGTGATCCTGCCTGTCAGGCTTGCCACCCCTATCCCCAAATGCCACCCCTGACCCCAAATGTCACTCACCAGCTGGCCACACACCCCACTATGGCACAGCCTCTGCTCCTCAATAAGCCTCAGATCACGAGAAGCCCCAAACCATCTCCCCAGGTCCCACTGACCGCGGTCCCCACCGGGCAGCACCCTGGGCTGCAGGTGCAGTGGCAGCTCTCCCTCCCAGCCCCATGGGGGATTGTGCCACCCCCAGGGACAGCAGCAGCCTGGTCTGAGAGGGGGATAGTGGGAAGCACCGAGGCTGAGCCTCTCCTTGCCCTGTGCTTGCCAGGAGGGCTGCGTCACCACTGCCTTAGTGGGTAAGAAGGAGAATATCTGCATTCTGCAGCCTCAGGTGAGGTTTCAGCTCTGTGTCCGGAGGCAGGAAAGATGACTCAGGCAGGCACAGTGAGACACGGCACAGAGAGAGGTGTGCTGGGGTCCCACACCCCATCCTCTGCCTATCTCTGCATCCCACAGCTGCTGCCTCCGGCGCTGATCCGGCATGGGATGGGATTCAGCACAATCCTCCCAGGATTCTGGTTTCCCGGCCCTACAGCAGCCTGGCAGCACTCCCCATTCCAGCACAGCATGGGCATCCCTCAGCAGCAGGGACACAAGGGGCAGTGTTGCTGGAACAGAGTTGCCCCTTCTCCAAGTCCTTTTAAATTTGGGGCTCTCAGGCAGAGGGGAGCAGCAATGAGGCTGGCGCCAAGGCAGGTGACGGGAGGAGGAGCTGGCTCGAGCCAGAGGGGAACCTCTCCTGCTGCGGGAGGCCGGTTGGGACATGCTCCAAGAATGTCTCCCAGCACCAGCCGCTGCTGGCTCGCTGCTGCGGCACCCAGCCCCTGGCATCCCGGGGAAGGACCCTGTGGTCCCCTTCCACGTCACCACCCAGCGCAGGGGGAGCACCAGAGGGACAGCATCTCCTGGTGCATCCTCAAGGACCCTCACACCATCCTACAGGGCTGCCCAGTGGTGCTTTGCAACTGCACTCGGACAACATGAAAAAAAGGGAGAGGGATGACGAGGACAATGGCAGTGGGATGAGAAGCCAGCAGCACATCATGGGGCTCAAGAGGCTCTCGTTGTCAAGCTACTTTCTTTAGCTGCATCCTTTGGCTGGGCTTTGGGTGATGCTTGGGATGTCCAAAGAGCCCGTCAAGGAGCCAGGGGGAAGCTGCGTGCAGGCTGGGGCTGCCGTGTCCCTGAGGTGACACGCTCCTGCGCTGCGCAGAGCGACCACCCACACAGCCTGTCTCATCCTTCAGGAATCTGGCTTCTCAGTTGATTGAGGCCCCCCACCTGCAGCCACCAGGCTCCATAAAAGAAGCCTGGCTTGTCCCTAAGGATGAGGATGTGGGTGAGGGTGGAAATACAGGGACCGGGGCAGCAAAACTCTGGAAGTCCACCTACTGTGGTCCTTACAACTAGGAGCATCCCCTCACCCTGGGCATCTCCAGAGCCTCTGGACAGAGAGAGCAGCTTGCTGGTCATGATGTGATACCATGTGCTGAAGAACAGACCTTATGAGGAGCAGCTGAGAGAGCTGGGGTTGTTTATCCTTGAGAAGAGGAGAATGAGAAGAGACCTCATTGCTCTCTACAACTACCTGAAAGGAGGTTGTGGAGAGGAGGGGACCAACCTAGTGATTCTATGATTCTAAGCGGTTTCCCCTTGGATCCCTGCAGGAAGGAGAAGATGAAGGGAAGATCAAGGAAAGCTGCCAGCCCGCGTCCGTGTGTGCTCGGGGCATGTGGAGGCTGAGCCTGTGGTGTGCAGAGCATGACTTGACACGCTGGGTGGCTAAGCCAGCTTGTGCCCGCCTGAACCCATCAGTGCTGATCAGCCCCGCACAGCCCCAGGGACCAGCACCACTGTCAGGATTTGGAGGTTAAAGCCGGCATCCTGTGGCCATCCCTTGGGAGAGGTGATTGGGGCAAGGCCAGGTCACTGGTGCTTCCCTGCAGCCTACGAGGAGAGGAGATTATCTTACCTGCAGACACCAAGGTGCAACGTCTCTGGCTGCTTCAATCCTTCACCAGCATCCCTCAGGAAGGTGTTGCAGGCTGATGGGGCAGCTCAGCCCCCACTGGAGAGGCTGTCATGGGTGGGCAGGATGGGCACCGTGGCTTCAGGGGACTGGAGAGGCACACTGGAGCCCAGCACTGCTCCCAGAGACTTCGCAAGGACACTGAGCAGCACCACAGGCAGGATAATACCACTGCATCTGCAGGAGCCCAGGACGCAGAGCCCAGGACGCAGAGCCCAGCCCTGCAGAGCTGAGGTGCTTGCCACATTTGGGGACAAGCTGCCCACCATCTCCCAAACCCCACAGCACCTCCACATTCCATCAGAGGGAAATGAGCGCTGCAAAGCCGTGGCTGCTCCATCCCTCCTCCCTGCACCCCAGAGTTTGGAGCTACCAGTGCAGGGAGTGATGGGCGCAGCATGGCCACCTCCCTGGCATGCACAAGCTCTCTGCTGCCCAGTGCCAAGCTTTTCTCTCACACCCAGGGGCTGGGAAGTGGCAGCTACTCAGCTCCCAGCATGACACCAAGGGCCATGAGGCCAGGTTTGGCCACAGAAGCCCCCGCAGACCCCAGAGACCCATAGTGAGGACCCTGCAGGAGTGGCAGCAGAGCATCACAGGGTGGCAGGGGCACACAGCAACCACTCCTCAGGCAGGGAGCAGCGTGTTGGCCTGGGAAGCTGGAACTGTTCCCAGAATGCTGCCAGCTGTGCTGCAAGAAGCTGCTCCTTGCAGGGGGCTCACACAGCTTGGTGGGGCTGGGAGTATTTGTTCCCCCCTCCAATGGCCACAGCAGATGCTTCCCTGACTACAGCAGCTCGGGGCAGCTATATTCTCAGCAGAGGAGTGTTGCCAAGAGGAGTAGCTGTTACTCAGAGGAGGCAGCCCTCAGGAGTCCCTATCCCAGCCCTAAAGGACAAGGGTGAGGACACACTGAACCACTGTCCAAGGACCCTACACAAGGGCTCACTGTGGATCATAGAATCACCAGGTTGGAAGAGACCCATCGGACCATCGAGTCTAACCATTCCCATCAAATACTAATCCATGCCCCTCAGCACCTCGTATGGTCACTGTTTTCCCAAGAGATGGAAATACTAAGTCTCAGTAGTGTTGTCCTGCTGCTGAGCCCCAGGGCAGAGGCATGGCCAGCCCTGGCAGGGCAGGACACTGCTCTTACAAGTGACCAGCAAGAAGAACCTGCTCAAGTGGGATTTTCCCACCTCAGCTCTCCAAACCCAGCTCACCTGCAGCCCCTGTGCCAGGGGAAGGCTGCCCCTTGCTCACTCCCCGAGTTTTGCATCCGAGATGCAGCTCTGGTGGCTTGGAGGATGGGCTCGTTGCTCATTCCTTTCTCTTTGCCTCCATTCAAGCGTTTCACAACTTGCACCAACACCCCTAAAAACTACCTGGGGCTCCGTATAAATTTCTGGTGGGGCTCATCAAAGAGCCCCCATCCTGCTCGTCATGGGGCTTGGCCACTCCTTGCGCAAGGGACGCCCAGCAGAACCGTGAGGAGCATCTCCCGCGGCTCGAGGGCTGGTGGGGACGTGCGGGGCGGCACTGCAGCCCAGCAGGCAGCCGCTGGCACGTGCTGCGCCACGGAGGGAACGGCACAGCTTGCACCGGGGCGCGGCAGGGGCCCAGCCCGGGACAGGCAGGGGCACAGAATGGGGTACAGACTGCTGAGAGCCAGGGTCACGCTGTAGTCTCTGGAGGTGGAGGTTTCGCAAAGAACGTGCACCATGCAAACTCCCTCACCTGCAGGAGGCCACTGGCTCTCCAGTGACTATAGGATGGCCTTGAGTGTTCCACAGAGCAGCCACAGTCCGTGGGAAAGGATGATAAAGGTTCGGTCATCAGTCTGCTTGGGGTGGCAAGGAAGGTGGGAAGCCCATTACCCAGGGGACCGAGGCAGCAAGAGGGGCTGGTGGCACCCCAGGACATAGGGAGAACCAAACTCCGGATGGATTTGAGCAGTTCACAAGACCAGACTTGTCCTCCTGCTCTCCCCCGCGAGGCTGTGCCATTGCTCCTTCAGCTCTTTGGCTGGGTGCCCAACTCCAGAAGAAAAGAATAAAAAGGATGAAGCATCCGCCCTGCCCCGTCGGGTGAATCGCTGTCTGTCGCCATGGGAACTCTTAGAATCATAGAATCTCCCTCCCCGGACCCCCCCAGGATGATTTCGTATCTCCACCCAGCAGGGCTGTGTCACCAGGATGGCACGGGGAGGGTGGCCACAAGCATCTCCTGCGAGGAACTCCACAGCTGTGGTGGTGGACATGGAACAGGACACTGCAGAGCTCCAGGGGAAGCTGGAGAGCAGCCCCGGTGAGGGTCCTGCAGAGGATGGGGGTACGATCTGCACCCACAGAGCGCATCCCCAGAGGAACAATGACAAAGGGCTCTTAGAGCTCTACTTTCTTGCAGAAAACATGCTTGCAGCACCTCTGCACCCCTCCTCGTTGCCATCAAGGGGAAAGGAGGGTAGAAGCCTGTCTCTGGATCCCCAGAACTTTCGGGAGCCACCAGCTTGGAACCGTGGGGACCTCAGCCCTCTCTATCCTCTTCAGCAAAGCTGGGGCAAGGTCACTTGTGAGTCACTGCTGCGTGTGTGAGGCAGACGCAGGAGATATTTGTGTTCCTATGTCACAGGGGCTCCTGCCAAGTGCTGCACATCTGGAACAGCTGTAAACAAAGCAAGGGAAGCTGAAGAGCCACAGTGGAGAGTAGCCGGGGGCAGCAGGGACCTCCAGCCTTGCAGTAACCAGGCAGGGGGAAGGGGTGGAAAGAATTGCAGAACTACCATGTGGAGCCCAGATGCCCAGGGCTCAAGCACACTCTCCCACTGCTTCTTCTGGAAGCCCTGCGGAATGCCAGGGCATCCTCCGTCCCACGTGAGCGGAGGCAGGGACTTGCCGCACACTCACTGCCTGCTACTCTGCTTCCTAGAACCACTGTTCACCAAGTCTCCCACGAGAGGCTCCAGCCCCACTTGCCATACCCAGGAGCAATTATCACTTCACAGATCCATACCTGGAAATCACATCCTCCAAGTACCATCGACGGCAGCAAGTCTATTCCTTGACTGCTATGAGCACTACTTGAGACTGACGCAGTGTCCATGAAGAGCTTGTGAGTTTGGTCTATATGAATCCGCACAGTGTTCAACTGAACCCAGAGAAGCTTAGAATAGTTTTCTGAAGCTAAATACACACTAAATCCTAAATCTCAAAGCAACACAACTTTAATTCCCTAGATTAAACATTCAAATAAAGAAGAAAAAACATTCTTTCCCTTATCCCCCGAGTCAGTTCACTCTTCCCTAAATACAACAACTGAGAGAGAAGCAGCATGTTCTCCTTTTCCAGCTTTAACTAAGCGCCTACTCTGAATAAAAGTTACATGGAAAGCAGAAAGCAATGCACAGCACCAGGACTGTTTTACAAAACATTACATCCATCCGAGTCTTTGTGAGCTGAGGGCACCTTTTTTTTGCACATCACACTGAGTGTCAGAACCCCCAGTCACAGCAGCACCCAGAAAAGCTGAACACTGCACTGCAGACTCTTGGCAAAACTAGGAAAAGCACTCAGATATTCAGGCTCCTGTTTCAAAATCTTAATTAAGTAATTAGCCCCACTCAAATCAGATCATGTGGCACCTGATCCAGCTTCCTCCACTGTCCTCGTGCTATGCAGCTCTCCCACCAAGGCAGAGGAGCCTTAAATGACCCCCAGAGCTAGGTGGGGGCTCAGTGGTGGATGGTGGGACAGCTGGCAGGGTCTCCAGAGCACCTGACAGGTGACCCAGCACAGGCACTACTCCTATCGACACCTCTTGTATCAGAAGGCTTGTATCAGCTGTATCTGGCTTGTATCAAAACCAGTGTGACCGGCAGGTCCAGGGAGGTTATTCTCCCTCAGTACTCAGCACTGGTGAGGCCGCTGCTTGAATACTGTGTTCAGTTCTGGGCCCTTCACCACAAGAAGGATGTTGAGGCTCTGGAGTGAGTCCAGAGAAGCTCAACGGAGCTGGGGAAGGGGCTGGAGAACAGGCCCTATGAGGAGCTGCTGAGAGAGCTGGGGGTGTTTAGCCTAGAGAAGAGGAGGCTGAGAGGAGACCTCATTACTCTGTACAACTACCTGAAAGGAGGTTGTAGAGAGGAGGGAGCTGGGCTCTTCTCCCAAGTGCCAGGGGACAGGACAAGAGGGAATGGCCTCAAGTTCCACCAGGGGAGATTTAGGCTGGAGATTAGGAGGAAGTTTTTCACACGGAGGGTCATTGGGCATTGGAACAGGCTGCCCAGGGAGGTGGTTGATTCACCTTCCCTGGAGGTGTTTAAGGCACGGGTGGATGAGGTCTTGAGGGACTTGGTTTAGTGTTTGATAGGAATGGTTGGACCTGATGATCCGATGGGTCTCTTCCAACCTGGTTGTTCTATGATTCTATGATTCTCTTTGTGCAATAGCAACCCTCCTGCTCTCACAGACCAGAGCTGGGACCTCCCTAGGCTGCCACCCCCAGCATCTCCATCGTCCCCTCCTAGGGAGGTGAGGAACCTGGGCACCGCACTTCCAGCAGCAGCTTTTCTGGGCATCCCCAGCAATGGGCTCGAGGGGTAGCAAAGCCAAACCTCAGCCTGGCAGCCCCCCTGAAAACCTCAGAGGCCTCGGGAAAGAAAAGTTTGTAAAGGGAAAGAGCTGGAATAAAGAGTCACATGGAAATTGAGAACCGCTGATCCTCTTTGGATGGCGTGTGGGGTAAAGCAGCTTTTAATGAGGGTGTTCAAGGCTCAGACTCTCCCCTTTCCAGACACGCCACTAAAAGAAAGAGTCGAGACAATGGAGACAAGTCCTGCTGCCCTGCCACACTCAGCCTCATGTCTCATAGCAGCCTGGGATGGCTGGAGCTGGCAGTCAGGCCTGGGTGGGTGCTTTGTCTCTTGTTTTTCCGTTCAGTGAATACACTGAAGCTTAGATGAGCCATTCCCTTTTCCAAAAGGGAAATGAGATTTCTGGATATGCACCTGGATATTGCTGCTCACCACCCCTCTCTCCTGGCTTACCAAGTCCCTGCTGTGCACAGGGATTTGAGAACAGGCCTTATGAGGAATGACTGAGAGAGCTGGGGTTGTTTAGCCTGGAGAAGAGGAGGCTGAGGGGAGACGTCATTACTCTCTATAACTACCTGAAAGGAGCTTGTGGAGAAGAGGGAGCTGGGCTCTTCTCCCAAGTGAGAGGGGACAGGACAAGAGGGAATGGCCTCAAGTTCCACCAGGGGAGGTTTAGGCTGGACATCAGTAAAAAAAAAAATTATGGAAAAGGTCATCGGGTACTGGAACAGGCTGCCCAGGGAGGTGACTCAGTCTTCCCTGGAGGGGTTTTAAGGGACCAGTGGGCTAGGTGCTGAGAGACATGGTTTAGTGTTTGATAGGAAGGGTTGGATTCGATGATCTGGTGGGTCTTTTCCAACCTGGTGATTCTATGATTGAGCAGGGCAAGCCCGTGAGTCTGCCAAGCACCAGGTACTGCCCTCACCCTTGCACCCCTGCAATCCTGCTGGGTGACACTTCATCACAGGGAGGACTCAGCCCTCCTCTGAGCAAACCACACTGTGACAGGGCCAGCGGGGGGAAAAGATCCCTGGTCACAGCCACACAGACACCTCTGTCAATCCCTGCACCAAGTGGTCTAAGCAGGGTGAGGATCTGCCAACATGAGACACCACCAGAGCTGCTCTTCCACCCCATCTCCTAAACATCACTCACCTCTCGCTCCCACTGCCGTTTTCCACCAGCCTTGGCAGGAGAGCAGGGAGAGAAGCCCAGAAGGTAGCAGGGTCTCCTCCCCAAAGCTCTCTGGCACTGAAGAGCTGCACAGATCCAAGCTGCATTTCTGCGAGAGCCTCTCCACAGCTCCCTGCTTCCCCGAGGACAGGCTTGGCTCAGCACCTATGATTCGTATCAAGTGTACTTTCCGGGGGGGTAATTAGTTCAAGTGAGGCAACTACTGACAATTGGCTGCTGCAGCCCCTCTCTTGGCAAGCTCCAGGATCCCAAACAAGCAGTTCACATATCAAAGGCGCTGCCTGCTCCACATGCAGAACCACCCAGTGCATGTGCCCTGGCCCCAGAGCTCCATGCTGGGGGTACCAGCACCTTTTCCTGCTAGAGATCAGGGAAATCTGGAGCACCCACAGCACAAGTCTCTAGCAAGAACCCCATGTTTTCACTTCTAGATTCTCTGTGTGGTAGAAAGAGGCACTGAAGTGCTGCACAGGTGGTATTTAAAGCTTTGGGTAAGGCACACACAATGACGCACAACATCCTCCTCTCCTCTGGCCAAGAGACAGAGAGCCAGGGTGTTACAGAGGGAGAGCAATTGCCTAGAGGAAGGTGGAGGCGTGGGCTTCAAAGAGGGAACTTTACTGCGAGTGGATAAGATAGGAACGAGGAGAAGGGGAGGGGACAAAAGCCAATTCATATACCAGACCAAATTTATCAGTATAGTCTACTGCAATCCCAAGGAACCTTCCAAAACAAGCCTCTTAAGCCATCTGACCCTGGTGAGGTGCAGCCTCACAAGTACAGGGGCACAATCACTTCCCTGCTCCTGCTGGCCACACCATTTTTGATCCAAGCCAAGATGCCATTGGCCTTGTTGGCCACCTGGGCCACTGCTGGCTCATGTTCACCTGCTGTTGACATGGTCCTTTTCTACCAGGCAACTTTCCAACCACTCTTCCCCAAGCCTGTAGCGCTGCAAGGAATTGTGGCCCAGATCCAACACTGAGCCTTGTCAAACCCCATCCTGCTGGCAAGTCACCTTGTACTTGGCCTTGTTGAACCTCATGAAGTTCACATGGTTCCACTTCTCCAGCTTTTCCTGGTCCTTCTGTACGGCATGTTGTTCCTCAGGAGCATCAACTGCCCCACTCATTGTTGATATCCATCTGGACTTCTAGCCATCGACCACTGCCCTCCGAGTGTGACCTTCCAAGCAATTCCTGATCAACAGAACGGTCCATTCAAGAGATCTATCTCTCTCCAATTTAAAGAGAGCCCATATCTCTCTCCAATTTAAGGAGAGCCCATGTCAATGACCTTGTACAAGTCCAGATAGATGACATCCATAGCTCTTCCATTGTCCACTGATGCAGTCAGCTCCATGACAGAAGGTCACTAGGTTCACCAGGCAGCACATATCCATCCTGTGCTCTCTCAAGGTTCCCTTTTGCATGTCAAATAATGCAAGAGAAAAATTCTTTCCCATTTTATTTATACTGTGGTCTTTAAGGACCCTAACATAAAGAATAAATGGAAGAGCAAAGGCTTCATCTTTCTGGTCGAACTACAGTGACTCGTTCCTTTTTGTTCTGGGGCTGCAGGTTGCCGATCTTGTCCCAGAGCAGTAGGGTAGGTGCTGATGGGCTGCAGGAGCCGGTTTGCAGCTGGATTCAAGAAAATGCAGAGAAGATCCTGTGGAGGGAGGAGGCTGCTGAAGCCCTCAACTGCAGACGGGACGCAGGATTCCCCTCCACAGCATGATCCAGAGCTGGCAGGGTTCATCACCCCAGGCAGAGGTCTGTTGGCACACCTTGGCTGAGGTGGACACCTTCACCTGATGGTCCCACTGAGCAAGGGGACTCTTCCAGGCAGGTTCCCTGGTCAGGAGTGGGCACTGGTGCACATCTCGCCTTCTAGGGCAATCTCACCCCATCCTCATCCAGACCTTGCTTTGCCTATGGATGTCACTCCTGAGGGCTGCTCTAGTCTGGGCAAGGTCACAGCTTGACCAGCACAGGCTGTGGTCAAAACAGGTTCCCAGGAAGGTGGCCCAGGAGTTAAGAGGCAAATGGAAGCATCAGACAAGACCAGAAACCTCAGCAGAGTGGCCAACCAGTACCTCACCACTCCACAGCAGCGAGACCAGCAACGCTCTGTGGCTTCAAGCAGCCATGGAAGGGAGCAGTGGGGGGTGGGAAGGGGATGACTCACTCTTTTCTATTCCTCCACATCCAGATCCCAAGACAGCACAATATTATCATAAGTGGCAGGGAATATATGACTCCCGCTGCGACTACCATCAAGAAGATTTGCACGTCTGAGTGCCAGTAACCAGTCAAGGAGTTCTGGGCCTCAGGAACACTTGCTGATTCATGAGCCACATCTGGAGGAGCAATTTGGAACATTAGTCTGTCCTGTGCACCCCTGGAAAGCTTGCAGCATGTTTGATAAGGCCAAGATGTTCTGTTTCCATCCAGTGCTGGTGCCTGGAGGTGCTTTCCCAGCCTTTTGGACAGGTTGTCCCTAACAAAACTCAGCAGCAGAGCACGTGAGGAGCAGTCGCTCCTTTGAGGGACATGGACAAAACCCATCCCTGCATCAGAGAGGATCACCTCCAACTCTCCCTCCCGCCAGGCCAGCTCCAACTCCCCTGATGGGTTACACCAGCTGACCATGGGACAGCAAGTACCTGGCGTTTCAGTGGTTTGCATCACTTCTTCTTCATCAGTGATTTGTATTGCTCCTTCTTCATCAGTAGAGGCTGGCGCTATGCCACTGCTCTCTTCCAAAAATGCCTCCTGTTCAGTTTCTGTCGTCTCTAGAGAAAGAAAGCAGGACAGTGGGATCAGGTGAAACTGTTCCCCATCAGGCAGATGGCATTTTCAGGAGGTGACCCTTCTCAAAGACACAGATAAGGTCTAGAAACAAGGCCTGGGCTTTTGGGGCTGTGCCTGGTCACTGCTCCAAACAACAGTCACTCCTGACCTACTGGGAGACCAGGAAACCGCAGCCAATCTTGTGGTTTGCATTGCGAGTAGAGCATCTGTGGCAGACTGAAGGTGATGCTACAAGCCTTCCTTCAAAGAGAAGTGGCAGCCAAGCCAGACAGGGAAACAGCCCTTTGGAGAAGGCTCCTCTCTAGGGACTTCAGCCCTGTAAGCACCAGCAGCGGTCACATTTGTCCCACCCCAGCTATGCGTCTGCAGCCAGGAAAAAGAGCACAACCCAAAAATCCTGCCCAGTCAGTCTTGCTCCCTGACTTCCAGCACTAGGAAAGAGAAACCAGCATCACCTGGGACCTCACTCCTGCCTGGAGCAGGTCTAGTGGACAAGCAGTGCTGCACGTGAGCTGAACACACGTTCAGCACTTGCCAAGCTCTCAAATCTGCCTACTGACATCTGCACAACCCAGCTCTGAACCATACTGGTTATACTGGGGCAACAGTTGCCCCTGGCACTCAGCTTGAGCCACAACCTGCAGCAGAAGCTCTGCATCATCTCTAGAGCTTACCAGCACTTGCAAGGTATGAAAACCAGCATCACTTCTGCGAGGCTCTGGTTGACCCCTTCCTGCGGCATAGGCTACACCATATCCAAACACGTATCTAAACCCCTTGTCTACTGAGTCTCACAGCTAAGGCAGAGAGAAATATACTCACCATGTCCTCTTTTCACTTCCTCCAGCACTCGCTGGAGGACTTCAGATAGCTTTGGAAACTCTTCCTGTCTTGTAGTTTGATGCTTCGCTCTTGTAGGACCTTAACAGAAAGGATTTGGTTCAATTCCACGTGAATAGATTACAGAAATCCAGTGCTTAGCTTGCAAGGTCAGCAGAGACAGCTCACCCCAGCGATGCCAGACGGGTTGTGGCACAGTACCCAGATGAGGAGGTGGAGAAGTCCTCTTGATGTGCATAACTGTAACGAAACACCCAGAGAAGCTTGCATCACCTCTTGTGTTCTGCATCAGCAGAACTGGATCGTAGAAGTAGGAAGGGGATCACACGAGGAGAGGGCACACACAATGGTGGCCGGCTGGGTGACCTCTGAGCTAGCAGCTTTCAAAGTAAGGAAAAAGGCATGACGTACCCACACGACCTCCTGAATGCTTAGTCCTAGAACCCCTCAGGAAGTTTAGACGGCCTTTGTCTACAGGCACAGCTGCAAAAAATGATAGAATCACCAGGTTGGAAAAGACCCATCAGATCATCAAGTCCAACCATTCCTATCAATCACTAAACCATGTCCCTCAGCATCTTGTCCATGCATCCCTTAAACACCTCCATGGAAGGTGACTCAATCACCTCCCTAGACCGCCTGTAAAGAAGCACAGGACAAACTAGCTCCCATGAGACAGTTCAAGATACTTCAGACCGGAGCAGCAGCCAGTACCATTCCAAGATGGGATTGCTCTGTGTTGCTCATCTCTCCCTTCCTCTCAGGAACATGGTGCAGAGTCATCGTGTGCCTGCAGTGACACCCTGCTGATGCAAATGACCCACACGCAGATCTTCCAGCAGAAAGGACTCCCTGGAGCTCACCCCAGCTCTAAACTCAAGCCCTATAAGCCCCCCTGGCTTGGCAGCTGGCACTGGGAGCAGCTCAGGCTTTGAGGGGCTGGAAAAGAAAGCTTTGGAAAGCAAAGCACCCCAGGGCACATCACTGAACCCTGACCGTTCCTTCTCTGCTCTTCTCCATCCCTCCGTGTTGGCCACAGAAAGAGCAACTTGCATTTCACATGCAAAGATTAAAAGGGAAACACTCCTTCCTGCTGACTTATCTGCGGGGTTGCCCACGGGCTCGAGGACAGGATTATCCCAAGAAACTGGAAAGTCGCTGGCCAAGAGAGAGTCTTAAAGAAAACTGCAGGTGAGTAAGTTCCTACCACAATGTCAATATTCATTCTTTCAAGGAAAGGATCATTGAGAACTTACCTCTGGGCTGCTTCGAGGGCTCTGAATCAACATCCAGCTGAGAAGCTAGGTAACCACCACCCTTACCTAGAAGTACAGATGAGAATCATTTCCATTGCATATTGGGATCCACTTCTGCCTTGGTGAACCACAGGCCCTGGAAGAGGGTCAGGTAACATTATGCGGGAGGCAAAACTGCACAGTGGCCTGGTGACCTCTTGGTTGGCTCCTTGTAGCTCTCCAAACACCCTGTCCAAGCCATGTGCGGAACGCCTCAAGGAGAAGCTGGACCAACATACAGTCCCTTGGGGCTGTCTTACTGGGGAGATCTCACACACACAGAGAAAACCCTCACTAAAGCAGCGGAGGAAAGAAAACCATCCTCACTTCTCGAGAAGAGCCTTCTTACCATCTCTCCAGTGTTGCCAAGGAGCAACCCAGACAACTCTGGCATGTACAGCTAGCAGGATGAAAAGAAGGAGTTGGCACGTGGGGGCCATGTGCTGCTGCTGCCTGGACCAGTGGCTGAGTGGTTGGAACTCAGAGCCAGCGCAAATCTATGGCTTCACAGCCAGGCTACGGCTGAGCAGGGAAATCTCTCAGGGTGCCCACTGGGAAGCTCTGTCCAAGGGCTGGGACACAGTCCCTCGCAGGGCTGAGCCCACAACTCTGCCTGTTTGTTGGGCTCTGTTACCGGGGCAGCAAGGAGCTCACAATCCCCCAGAACAACAGGAAGCCACAGCCAAGAGGTTTCTGACCTCCTCAGGTGCTGTTACCAACAGCTCAAGAGGTTGAAAAGATCCTGTACTTCTCTTATACCTAAATCATAGAACAGTTTGGGTTGGAAAGGACCTTATAGACCACACAGTTCCAAACCTCTGTCATGGGCAGGGACACCTCCCACTCGATCATGTTGCTCAAAGCCCCATTCAACCTGGCCTTGAACACCTCCAGGGATGGGGCAGCTACAGTTTTCCTGGGCAACCTGTGCCAGTGCCCCCTCACCCTCATTGTTGGGTGCACATACATTGATAGACCTTTGTTGTTTGGTATATATATATTGATGTATCTTCACATATACATTTACTTCTATATCTCTGTGCTTGCATATATACTTAATACACCATGTAGTAAACAACAGTGAATCTCATTATTTTCAAATCCGATTAAGTGGCCAATCAGTTTGATTGTCTCGCATACACATTGAATAATTTTTAATCGCTTTGCTAATCAATTCATAACTAAGGGTTAACAGGAACCTTGCAATCTTACGTTAATAAATTCTAAATTGCTGGTAAATCAAAGTTTCCTAAATTCCTGTTTGACACCAACACTTACTGCAGTACAACTTCCTTTCAGGCAGTTGTAGAAAGCAGTGAGGTCTCCCCTCAGCCTCCTTTTCTCCAGACTGAACAACCCCAGTTCCCTCAGCTGCTCCTCATAACCCCTGTGCTCCAGCCCCTTCAGCCGCTTCATTGCCCTTCTCTACACATTCTCCAGCACCTCAATGTCTTTCCTGTAGTGAGGGACCCAAAACAAGCCAAAGAGGGTGAAAAAGCCCCATTAACAATCTCACATTGCCCAGGGAACCAGGAAACAGACTTATTAGGTCACCTGGGCTATCTCCAGTTTCAGTGAAATTGTCCTGTTCTTTGTCCTGTTCTAGGGATGGTTCCAACTCCTTCCTCTGGCACTGCCACTGTCCTTCACCGGGCAGCGGAAACCGCAAGAATAGGAGGGGAAAGATTCAGTGAAAGAGCTCACTTTTCAAGGTCTGGGAAAAGTGCCGAGGTTGGACATTTCCGTTATGCCAGACACTTCCCAGTTTGAATTCCTTTGCGCTGAGGCTGCTTCAGTGGAGAAATAGAAACATATGCCTACAGGTCAAACAGCACGAGACCTGGCAATGGGATTAGAGAATCAGTTCCTCCAGCATCAAGGGATTCAGCTGCCAAATGCTTGACAACTCTCCATGAAGTCCAGGTTACGCTTCCAGAGCCTCCTATGGCTCAGAGTACAGGTGTCTTTACCAAGCAATAACATTCTTGACTCCTGAACGGGTTTCCTCTCCTCACCTTTTACATCCCCAGTCTGGCTGACCGAAAAGGTTGCTTATCAAGGAAAAATGATCATCGTAAACCTTTCAATCCTTACAGCTGGCGAGACACCTCTGTTTTTGGAAGTGCAGGAAACATGACAGGCACTCCAAGGCACAGTGCCACGGGAACTGCAGCCAGAAAATGCCAATGTCTTGGGCACAGCTCAGCCTCAGCTCCCACCTGCTAGCAGGCACCTAACTGCACTGTGCACCCAACGCACCTCAACAGGGCTGGCTTCCTAGTCCAGACACTCAGATTTCCACATAGATAAAAGCATCTACAAAACACCTTCCAACGCTGCCTTAGCCAGCCCACCCTGCAAAGCAGTAGCCTCTTGTGCAGGAGGAAGCGGGTGCCAGCCCTGGCTGCAGCGCTGTGAGCTTGCTGCTCAGCACAGCCAGACTGCTGCCTCTGCAGAGAAACAGAATAACACGGAACATCACAGCTGAGAGGGGGTTTAACCTGTTCCAGAGTAGTTTGTGAGAGCCTGGAGAATTACTTGAGGAAACCATTCCCAAGCTTAGAAGAAAACTTGGTAGGAAGTGCTAAAGCAAGGACATACATCTTCCATTCCTTGTACTTCTCACTAACCTCAAAGCACCCTGGAAGCTCACCCTGGGAGGCAGAATATATAGCAATAGAAGACAAAAGGATTACAGTCTGATTGCACCCACAAATCAAGACAGAATCATTTACTGGTTCCATGTTCCACAAGGCTTGAGGCATAAGTGAGCTTGTTTAGTTTTTCAGCACTCGGTGCACTTATAACGAGCCAGAGCTTGTGATGATAGTTAAACCCAAATTGCATCAAGAACATTTAACAGTTTCAAACTTGCCTAGTATATGCAATGAGTTCAGACACACTGACTCCCTCATCAAGAATCCAGATTCAGCACAAATGATTTAGAACACTGGATTAGTCTCAAGTGTAATGACTAACTCCTAGAAACTTTTACACTATTTTTAAATCCCACTTGTCAGGGCAGCACCTGGAAATTAAATGAGAATCCAAAGGAGATTTATCCCAAAACCAGAATTAAACAGGAGAACCTTGCAGCTTCTCACAGGAGCTATGACAGGACAGTGCCGCCTGGTGGGAGACTTCGCCACAAACAGCAACGCCCACTCTGCACAGAAGGGTACAGTGGAAATAGATAGAGCAACCCCGTCAGCCGCATACCAGGGAAAAGACTTCCTTCAATCAGCCTAAAGACAAGGCTTCCAAACCAGGATGATGCCTGCTCAGGACAGAGAAAGCACAGCTGCAGGTAGACATGCAGACAAAATTCTAGCATAAGCCCTGAACAAATGAAGACTGATTGGTCCAGTATCTCATCAATATGGCAAGATTAACAATGTCTGCACACACGACCTGGCGAGACATAGTTGACTCCCAGCAGAACCAATTCCATATAGGATACATTTATTTGTTTTTTATACATTTAACACCAAGACAACAGCCGTTTTGATGGGACTCATCTTGCCCCTGGTGCACAAGACGTTCAGAGCCAGAGGGAACCTGGCACAGTCCACAGCTTTGCTGCTTCCAACCTGCAGGGACACGTCCTAGAAACGGATCCAGTACATGGCACTGCGGATGCGGTTGTAATCCAAGAGCTGTTCAATGGGACCTGGGTGAACAGAACAAGAGTCAGTCACTGGAGACGTAGTTAAAAGTTCCTGTGCAGCTTCCTCTGGTCTTAAAGAAGATGGTGGTAGAGCAGAGTGTGCTCTCAATCCAGAGCAGCTATGCACAAAACCAGGCAACCACGGATCAAACCTGCATCAGGAAAACCAGCAGGGACCATCTCCTGACAGAGACAATATTCTCGTATCCTCAGAATAAGTTTTTTCCCTGATGCTGCTCCACAGTGCTCAGTACAGCTCCACAAACATGTATGAAACATGGGGAGCCACCAAGACATAGAGATTTTGGCTAGTTCATTCCCACTTCCTGCTCAAAAGGCATCTCCATTTTCCAAGCTGTTCCATTTTGAAGGCCAGAGGAAACAGCTGCGGGGAGGAGGGGAATCCACAACATACAGGAAGGAGGCAGCAGAGCAGAGTTGAGCTGCTCAGGCAGGTTTTCTGCAAGGAATGTCCTTGGCCAGACAGACATGCCAGAGCAGCACAAGAGAATCAAGTCCCTTCACTTCCCTTACATAAACCACCATGACCCCAGGGTAAGGACACCTGGCAGATGCCGCCAGGCCTGCACCCAGCTTATGGGACTCCCAGACTTAGTCACGGCTCCACAGCAAGGGGAGTGGTGGGAGGACAGTCAGCAGCTCGCTACCTCTGTGTCTCCATCATCTGCAGGTTTAATCTCCTGGCAAAAGTGCCTTGGCACATCTAACCTGCAGAGGTAGGAGGATACCAGCAAAGACCCAGAGCAGTCAGGCAGCCAGAAGAGATACATGCAAAGTGCCTGCAGCTCCCTTCCACCATGTACTAATTGCCGTATGCTACTTACCAACCGCTGCAACTGCCGGGCATTTGTCATAAATGTATTTACTGCAAACATCTCTCACCATTCTTGCATCAACGGCCTAATAAATACCAAACAAGCAATTAATGACCCTTCCAGCAGACCTGTGTTTCTCAAAGGTGCAAGTTACTGCTGCCATTCTATACCGTGATCATTAATGAGAGATTGTCACACTCCTGGAGCCACCTGTGCCAACTGTTCAGCTCTTATCTATGAGGACAGATAATTTTCTCTGCAGCACATTCCTCTGAGCGGACACAGGACATGGCAGTTCAAAATCTGAAGCTTTCCAACGGGGACCATGGCTGCAGAATTACACAAACTAGACACTGGCCACCTCTACAGAAACTGTTGAAGGAATTTCAAGTAGTGCTGCTTAACACAGGCATATGCCCTCTTTCTGGGATGGACTGAATCCAGCCACAGGGACACAGGACATACTGAGTCTATGCCAGATATTCTGACATATTTGTACCAGAGCCAGTGAGCTGACAGCCTGGATCCCTGGCAGCCTGACTAAGGGATACACAAGCCCAATGTTACTGAAGTAAAATAAGGCCAGAAAATGCTGATGCAAATCATGCTCAGGTACCCCAACCAAAACAGATACCTACAGCAATCCTGGCATCCCATTCTTCCAGAGGGATACGGCGTCCGTAGTTCAAGAGATGGCTGCCGATATTCTCACACACAGGTGTAGTACCTAGATGTTGAAGATATCACACGGTTAATATAGCAGAAAGCCTTCCAGAATTGCACAGCCTGATCATCAGTCAAAGCAGATAGAAGCAACTCCTGTCATTAAAAAGCTTCTAGTGAAGTACCAGTCTTAATTACTGGCAGGACTAAAGCAATACAAAGATCGTTTCACTGGTTTCCAAAACGTTACAGCCAAGGCAGAGCAGGCAGAAGGTTATTCACTCTCAGCAACAGAATAACTAGAAGTTTACCGAATCAGAGCCAGCCTGCAGCACAGCAGGCTGAGGTCAGATACTTCAAAAACATGGCAAGAGGAATGCAGAGAAGGGAAAAAGCAGTTTTGCCCAGCTCCTGCCAACAGTACTGCAATGTTAGGAAGAGCTTCCGCTCCCCAGTACAGATGTAAGTGGCAACCTCTGAAAGTTGCACAGTGGTCAATCCATAAACCAGAACATACCATCCAGCTGAGCCACCATGGCATTTCGGAGATAGTTCTTGGCTCTCTTCACCTCTGACTCTGTGGCACTAGTGCACAGACGCATCCTGGAGAGGAGACGGAAAGACCACTAAAGCTCTTAAAGATGTTCATGTGCTCAAAAAGTGAATTCCTCCCTTTCCCAAGCCTTGGCAGAAATAAGCCACTATCAGCATGACTTCTCTTGCAGGCTTGAGATTCATTCTTGATCACTGCAGAGCAGCTAAAAACTGGGGAGCTCTGAACAGTAGGAGAGAGAAAGAGCTCAAACTTGCAAGCAGGGCATATCAGCCACAGGTTACATGCTAAGTTAGACTCACAAAAGCCTAAACAGCTCTGGTGCCGGCTCTAGCTTGCCTGTCAGGCACAGCAGCCAGCGGTCTGCAGTACACTAACACAAGAGAAGGAAGGCTTGTCAGCTATTCCCACGCATGACAAGCTGCTATGGAAACTGATGCTGAAAGAACAAGACAGTTCTACAAAGTCTGTTTGGACTCCAGCTGCGAAATCCCTTCCTTCCCTGCCAACTGCAACGTCCCTGGGACAAGGGCTAACTTCATCTGCTCCATACACAGCACGGCTCACTCTGAATCTCAGATCTAGCCTCAAACCATTAGTGAGATATATGTGTGTACAGTAAGACAGAGGGACAGAAGGCCCCTGAACAGGACCCCCACAGCAGGGTATTTATCAGCACAACACAATACTCTGAAAGGCAGGAACTCTGCGCGCTTTGCTCAAGTTGACAAGACAATGAAGATATGCCTTTTGGGTACTGGGAAAGCCTCATCTATAAGGAATGATCTCACTTATATATTAAAAATCCAAAGCCTCACTGCTAATACTTTGAAGCACAAAAGACCTGAAGAGCCCTAAGGGATTAAAATAGCTCCTCAAAAGCCACAAATAAGACATTTGCAAAAACCAGGACCACTTAACCTGAATGCAAACTACTAAGAAACTCAAACAGACACAGCTCTCTGAAGATATAATACACTCCCTACCAGCTCAGACTCACACAAGAGGGTCAGATCTAAAACACAAACTCTTGCCAGAGTTGTACTTACCACTCCCCCTGAGCACAAAACAGCATATCATCTATGGAGAGAGGATCAGAAACAAAATGGAAACCGAAGAGGCCAGTATCAGAGTAAGAGGTGTTGAATGTCTGGAAACTGTGGCACAGATTATGCTCCACAGCAAGCGTGGCCAGCCTGTTGGACTGATTCTGTAAATAAAGAGATACCATCAGCCACTTCAGCCTTACAGTTTCCTCGCAGCTCAAATTCTTTCCAATGAAGCTGTTTTCACAAAGACCACAGACAAGACACAACGGAACACTTAACTGAAGCAAAGCTTAATTTAGGCATTTCATGTGGTCAACAGATGAGATTCACTGGTGGAAAAGCCACAGACAACAGCCTAGGAGTCCATCCAGCAAAACCATTTCCTTTCCCAGACACAGATGAGGGTTAAGGACAGTTATACAGGCCAGACACATCAGACAAGAATGGATTCAACATGGGGATTATAAAAAAGTTCCACCTGCTTTGCCATATTAAGATAATTTGCATTAAAACACTACAGCCTGCTCCGCCCTGCTTCCATCACCTGCCCCACTGACAGCTAATTTGTAAGGGTAGGAATAAGCTGCTGAGAATTAATCAGCTAAACCTCTTCCAAACTTAGCAGAGAAGCCTCAATTCATCTCCTGGCATCATTTCTCAGGCACAGTCCTGGATTAGCCTTGATTACACCACCCTCACACCTCCATCCTACTTTCCAGACTCCTGACCACTTCACAGTCGGAAGCTGAGTAGAACAGCCTCCCAACAAGCACATTCAACCAGGGTCTCCGTAGTATTTTGTATTAAAAGGCTCCAGGCTCATCCTATCACCCTCACAAGCCCCTTACCTTGCCACCTCCGAATGTGCGGTCATAGCGCCCAATGATAGCATTAGCCACATTGAGGACAACGTTGTCTGGATCAGCCCATCCTGGCCCCTCCACGGCAAGAGCGATATGGGCAACCGGCAGAGCATCATCTCTGGCACGGATCTAGAAAATCATCAACAAACAGAGAACTGCGTGAGCATAGTGGCTTGGATTGCAGCCAGCTGCAATGACGAGCTGAAAACCTTAGGGACTCTGTCTTATCCCAGTAAAAAGTCACAGGCACTTCTAAGCACAAAAGAGATGCTCCAATGTGAGTTTTTCAGATTATGTGAGCAAGAGCCTCACATTCCTAATGGATTTGTTCCAAGGTAAAACACAACATGCTGTGGCAATAAACCCTAAGAAAAGAAGATGTGGGTGCAACCACGATGCTGCACCATCAGCTTCTCTGAGCTTACAAACAGATATTTCCTCTCAGAAGCAGCTGTAACCGGTTTCACATTCATTCAACTGTTTGGCAACAGCTGCTTGTTTTGTTCAGGGACCAAAATAACTTTACCTCGCTCCCTGTGAAGCGACAGGGTGGGAGGATAGGCACAGCATCTTCTTTGTAGGTAAAAGGCACACCACTGAAGTGCTGCTTAGCTACATCTACCAGCTCTTTGTGGGAAATACCTGGCAATCAAAGAGAGAGATTTTCAGTCTTATACGGCTCAATTTAATGAAATTATCTGATTTTACATTAGAGATGGGTCACAGGGGTTTGATCGCCAGCTTGAAAATACCCAGGCTTCCCAGAATCACAAGAATTCAGAACTTACCGCCAGCAGCTGCCAGAACCATACGAGGTGCCTTGAAGTGAGCATCAACATATGAAGCTAGATCTGCTCGAGTCAGATGCCTAGAAAGAACACAGAGACCCACTGGATTAGAATCTTGTAGCTGGAGGGATGAACGGCTTAGGAGAGGCAAGTTCACAGCAGTGATGATGCTGGTTCTCTTAGCTATGGGGTAACAATACTTTTTGGAAGCAAGACTACACTGTCTATGCTTTCCCTGTGCTCTACTTCTGGAACACAGAACAGAAACTGGTGACTGACAGAGTTAAGGATAGACTAGAGAGTACTGACCACAGTCACTGAGCTACCAGTACCCTCAAAGATGTGTAAGCTCAAGGCCATGACTTTAATGGACACCCACAGCTCTTAATTTCTCTAACGATATCAAACTAACAGGTATGGGAGGAAGCTCAATCTGGCCCTGCCCATCTCATGTATTGTGTGAAGGGAATTCTAGAGGAGAACGTGCCCAGCACTATGCTTTCACCAGCACCAATGGGGAAAACACAGTAAAGACAAACAAGAACCCCACAGGCAAGGATCACCTCTGTATACAGACTGGTTTTCTTGTGCAGTCACCACTAAGAAGCAGCAGCCATGCACCCCAGGGACTGAACCAGTGGGCTGTGTACCACATCCAGCCTGTTGCTCACTTGATGTTCTCTGTGGTCCCCTCGACAGTGCGGGCCAGCGCAGTTCCCTGGAAAGCAGTGGCATGTAGGTAATCAAAGGTAACATCTGTCAGGTTGCTGTCGAGTTCTTTCAACTCCTGAAGGATGACGCCACGTTCTTTCTCGACCTGAGATTCCTCCAGCGCACAGTTCTGCACAATGTCAGCCAGAAGTTCTACAACTGCAAAACACTTCCTATATTAGAAATCCCACTGCTTGACTGCTACCCAGCACTGCTGACAGGAGAAGAGACAAAGGTAGCAGGCGCACTACAAGAAGGATGAGTAAGAAACCACACTGGGGAGCGGATGCAACATAATAGAGATGAGTACTACCCATTCCCACCACATTGGAGACAAACAGGACTTCATTCCCTTGTCTGTTTTCAGAAAGGATGTTCACGTGAGAGAAACCCAAGCACACACACTTGCTTCACTCTTAACTTCCAAAGCAGACTTTTCCCACTGGCCATCCTACCTTTGGGCATGTCCTTGGACAAGGCTTTTATGTAATAGGCAGTCTGCTCACGTGAGGTGTAGGCGTTCAGGTGAGCACCCATACTCTCCACCTCCTTCTCAAAGGCAGCACCAGGACGCTTCTTTGTGCCCTAAAAGAACACATACAAACACAATTATGAAATGGAAAAGATTCTCTGTCTTGGGCAGAACTAGAGCAAGGAAAAGAACAATAAAGACCTAAAACAATAAAACCTATCACATGATCTGTAAAGATCAGGAGCAGATACAGAAAGCAAGAGGTTTAACACTTGCTTTATTTACTTTAGCCAAAAGATGATTTAAGAGCATTTTGTAAGACAAAAAAAAAAAAAAAACCCAGCAAGGAAATATATGCTAAGAGACAACAGTGGCTGAAAATCACATAGGTGGAAGTAAATCAATTACATGCTGAACCAAAATAAGCAGGTTTCTAGCTATCCAAAGAGTGATACTCAGAAGAAGCCAAAACAGGGGCAGAAAACTACGTCCAATGCAGAGCTCATCTCTTAAGGAGTCAGACAGATGCTGCAGTTGCTTACAATGGTGCAGGCTGACTTGAGCCAGCAAGTCCCAGGCTTAGATGCCTTCTGCTCTAGGGCTGTTCAGCAGACACTTACGTTATTAGACAGAAAGGTAAGAGTTGTAGCTTCTGAACCTTGCTAGTCCACTAAGAAAACCAAAGTAAAATAAATGGCTACAGGAAGTGCTGCTTTGAGCTCTGCCTGCTAACATGGAGAAACAACCTTTACAACATATCACTGTGCGACTGCTGCAAAGTAGCTGGGAACTCACTTGTTACTTATAGACTCACAGAATCACCAGGTTGGAAGAGACCCACCGGATCATCGAGTCTAACCATTCCTATCAATCACTAAACCATGTCCCTCAGGACCTTATCTACCCGTGCAACGGGTTGCAACTACTTGCAACGTTTTTTCCTTTAAAAGGGGAAACACCAACTAGCAAACAAGAGTCGCCTTAATTCACACATGTCTGCGAGCAGCCACACATTCAAACAAAGAGGACCATACTGGCCAGGTGCCTTCTGAAATTTATTCATATACTATGTGCAAAGTCTCTGGGACTCAGCCAACCTAATTTACACTCTCTTTTAACAGCTACAGCTTCCAAAGTGAGCATACAATATTTAAATGAATATTTAGAACAGCTGTCCATGCAGTCTTGCACCAGACCTCGCATACTTCCTCACCTTAAAGGCCAGGTGTTCAAGGAAATAACCAGCTCCGTTGTTCTTCTCATTTTCATAGCGGCTCCCAACCCCGATCCACACACCTACCTAATGGCAAAAGCATCAACTTCATGTTATAGGAAAAAAAAAAAAAAGAAACAGCATGTTCAAGCCTTATGCTACAAATATAACAGAAAGGACAAGTACCCTCCACAGGCATCACACCAAAACATGAATAAGTACCAGCAACAGTCTCCCATACACATTCTGGCTTTTTATCTGACAGCTTCTAAAACTTGCCAGAGGTGTAACTGCTACTGGTCACTCACTGCCAACAGAAAAACTGTAAGGCTGAGAAAATTTGCAGAGCATGAAAGCTTAAGCACAGGCTTCTACAAAGCCAAGCCAGGACTTCTACTGCTATATTAATCCAGCCAGTTAATAGAGAAGCGGTAGTGTCTCGGTCAAAGGCTGCAGTTCAAATAGGAGTTAGTCCCTTTTGGAAGACCAGCTACAGATAAGGCCGATTGCTTCAAGTAAGCCCTTCACCCACCTTACACTTACCGTGCAGGTGGGCTGATTGGACTCCTCTGAAGCCACACGGAGACCGTTCTCCAGAGTGGTGACTTGGGTCTCTGGGATATTCTGGAGTGTCTGGGCATAGGTGGCAGCACCTCGATTCCTTGTCAAAGTCCACAAAGCTGCCTAAAAAAAAGAAGAAAAAAAAAAAATCAGTGCCACTACCACCACATCCAGCATCTCCCAGGCCCCCTGGCTACAAGTCCCCCAGGCCTCATCACTGGCTCCCAGGAATCCTCTTGGCTTCCAGGACCTCCTCCTGACTCCAAGGGCTCCCTTGACTCCCAGGCACACCCCCACTAGCTCCCAGTCTCCCACCCTCACTGGCTCCCAGTCCTCTCCCCACCACTGGCTCCCAGTCCACTCCCTACACCACTGGCTCCCAGTACACTCCCTACACCACTGGCTCCCAGTCCACTCCCTACACCACTGGCTCCCAGTCCACTCCCTACACCACTGGCTCCCAGTCCACTCCCCACCACTGGCTCCCAACACCCTCCCCACCACTGGCTCCCAGTCCTGTCCACTCCCCCACCCCACTCCCCCCAGCTCCCAGTCACCCCACCACTGGCTCCCAAGTCTCCTCCCACCATTGCCTCCCAGTCTCCCCCCACTACTGCCTCCCAGTCCCGTCCATCCCACCCCCCCCACCCCGGCTCCCAGTCCCCTTCCCCCGGCTCCCTGTCCTGTCCCGTTTTCCCCGTCCCGTCCTGCTTCCCCTGCGCTCACCGAGGGCCGCGGGCCCCGCAGCAGCACCCGCCCAACCCGGCACACAGAGGACGCCGCCATCTTGTGTCCTCGCGACCGCCCGGACCGCAGCGCGCGTGCGCGAGGGGGTCAAGCGGACGCCGGGCACCCGCGCACGCGCACTGAGGGGGTGAGCCCACACACACCTGCGAGGCGGCGCCCCCTGGCGGAGGA